>JAVSBS010015273.1:92860-105915 GCA_033124195.1 Coracias cyanogaster | reverse complement strand
AGGATTGGTGTGCAGACCAAGGTCACTGCTAACTCTTGTGTACCACATCAGGGGGTGCAGAAAGCAAAAGGCTGCACTTGTGGGGAGGAGCGGCCAGGACAGGTGACCCTAAACTGACCAACGAGGTATTCCATCCCATATATGTCATGTTCAGTATAAAGCTGAGGAATCACGAGGGTCTTGACCCTTCCTGTCGGCCCTTCACTTCCTGTCTGCCTTCGGGCCGTCCATAGTACTTGCCATGTCTGTCAAAATGGATTGTTAATCAAACTGAAAATGAGTATCACCAAGGAAGGCCCCTTAGGATTGTTTTTCAGTTAGGTTACTTCTCTGATGGAGAAGAACTAACAGAAACATGCCTGTCAGATATAAGATGCATTTAAATATCTTATATGAGGCAGCTTATAAGGAGTTTAAGGTAATTTTCCTGCGCTATCTTAAACAGATAAAGTCTGAAACTGTAGCATGCATGTAGGATGTATCTTTTCTTGTTGCATACAACTGTTGATCCTGAGAAGCAGTCCAGAGTTCAGCTAAGTCATTTCAGTAGAAGGAGGAAAGAGTGGGAGACAACTTGCAAGCAATCTGTTCAAACCAACATTTGTCATTGCTGCAGAAGCTGCTTACAGAACTTGCCTGTATCCCAGGAAGGCCATTTCACTTATCTTTCCAAGGTTAGACTTGAGTTGAAATGTTTTTACTGGCTCAGCAAAGTCTTAAGCAGAGGCCAGCACTGCCAGTGGTGCAGAACATATTAATTCTGTAGTACCTCGTGGTGTGGACCACTGCCTGTCAAAGATCGGTAACAAAGATCACTATACGCATTTCGGTTAGGAGACCTTGCTCTCTAAAGTGTTTTTTTTTCTCTCTCCCTTTATTCTTTTTCCAGCTGAGCAATCTAGAGATGGTGCTTCATCTTAGATATTTTTTCTGTGTCTAGAACATGTAGAGTAGAACAGCTAAGAAAATGGCTCTTCACTGGAGACAAGAATCTACAATGATCTTCAGATAAATAAACAATTGTATACTTCTTCTCTTTACAGATGCTTTGAAAACAAATGAAATCTAATTTGAAGGTTCCCTTGTCTAGCATCAAGTAAAGATCAAGCAAATTACGTTTCATAACATTTGCATAAGAAATGAAAACAGTCTTACAGAATGAGTCTTTTGGGCCCAACTTACGCAAAGTTCAAGTGAGCGTACCTTTGTAACAATAGGTTCAGTCAGACATGGATGGAGATATAACACAATCTGCATATCAGAGGTTAATGATTCTTCTGTTTTTCTGTGCCTTGAATAACCATCACTGACTGTTCAGCCTTCATTTCTATTGATGAAGGCTTTGAAAAATCGTGAAATGCCCTCAGTGTTGGTGAGTGCCAGCTTGCATTAAACTGCTGGTTTTGATGTAACACTTATTGATTTCTCTAAGATAGAATGTTGAGGATGGCAAACAGAAACATGTTTAAAAATGCCACAAGTATGTACATGCTTGTTTATCTTATCCCTCTTGTGCTTTTTCAAGCATCAAGATCTTACATTATGAACTTTTGCAGGGAGACACTTGCAACTCTGTCATCTGGATGCTGTGGTAACTACATGCTTCTCAATTTTCTCTTGTCTTTACGAGTTGGATCTCTGATATGTATTGTGAAATCTTGCAGTAGTAAATGGAAAAGAAAGAAACATTAGTTAAATGAACATACTTATCTTTAAAATACTTTTTAGTCTGTCAAATGCTTGATGAGAAATTCTGAGTTAGTGCACGTGAACTGTCCTACATCTGTTTTTACATCGTTCTCAAGAGTCTGGAATTTAGTGTTGCCTCTGCTTCCAGGAATGCATCCACCAAAATCTGTGTTCAGGAATATTACTTCAGATCATTTTTACAGATCTGAAGTGAATAGACTTCCTTTTTTTCCTCTGGACTTCTTTCCCAGGTGACCATCTGGGCAACTTAAAAATATTGGTGTGTTGTATGCATCAAAACTCAGGAAACTGATTTTCAGGATATTGCTCCTTTTGTTGCTTTCTTTTATCACTGTTCCAGTTACTTTGGTGGTATTACTGATCTGAGTCACTCTTTTACTGTGATGCCATCTGTGTATTGTAGATAACAAAGTTATGTCAAACCTGAATAATTTTGAGTCATTTGTCCTCTTTTGATGATAACAAGTCTTTCCTGTGCTTTCACTTTACTTGGAAATCTGGACTTCCCTAATGAATAAGTAGTTAGATCTCTGGTGCCAGACAGCTGACATCTTATAAAATTGGAATGAAATGAAGGACCTAGGTTGTTAGTAACGATACATTGTAGCTTAATTCCTTACAGCTTTGATTTGAGCAGGAAAGTTAATAAATCAGACAAATATGTGTGTTATTGTGGAACATGAAAAGTTAGGGAGATTGTGCTGTGTCTTGATGCACTGTTCTTTCTCCTGTAAAGACTTCTTAAAGTTCTGGTTATGGACCCAAATAAAAGCAAGTTTGCTGTTCTTCTGTTCCTTCAACTACTTCTGCAGTTTGATAAAACAAATACATAATCTTAAAGCATTCAGCATGCTTGGGAACATCTGTTTCAAGGATCCCTTAGCGCATCAGGGTTGACCCACATAGGCAGAAGGGCTGGAAAAGCTTCATTTGCTTTTCCTGTACCTTGTAATTTGTTCAGACTTCTACTGTTAATCTCTCATTTTTCTGTGCACCCAAGTTATACAACATATATTCACATAAATTTCTCTGTTCCCTCAATTCTTTCTGCCTACTGAAACTGCTATCTTTTGGACTTGAAAAGAGAGAACCGATCCCAACAAGCTTCCAGTTTTTGTAGGGATCAGGTGTTTTGATAAGACTGCTGTGAAGAGAAACAGCATTCCCCTTCTAGCAATGGTCCTTAACTTCTGAGACTTTCTTGTATTTTTAGAGTGTGCTTTAAAGAGGTTGTATTATCCCACTGATACTGCTTACAGACGACTGAGAAAAAGATCCATATAGCATTTCATAACACTGTAACTTTTGTTGAATTTCTGTGTGATATTTGAACTGATCACAAAAAATCTTCTAATAAACTCTTCCCACAGAAACTGAAACAGAAGAACCAGCAGCTGAAGCAGATAATGGATCAGTTACGGAATCTTATTTGGGACATAAATGCCATGTTGGCAATGCGGAACTGAACAAGGAAAATCAAACTTTGTAATTGGAAAAAGATACATATTTGCTTGGATATACTTAATTTCTTTCTAAGAAGTAACATGTTTTCCTACAGCTGTATTGGAGTAATCTTTGAAAGGTCTTCAAGATTAAAATGTTGTGGTTTTTGTAATAACTTCATTGGTGTTGGCGTTGATTCTTATACAAGATTCATCCTGCAGGTTTTACCTGAGTGACTCACTTAGGCTGAGTATAACACAGCCTCAGTAACTTACAGTAATAATTTGGGTTGCTATGCAAATGGGAGTTTTTATAAATGAAGTGTTTCTGTTTTTTTTTTTTAATATATAATTCAATTAACACTGCTTTAAAGAGATGTGCTTGCATGCCATTCTGCACTGCAAACCACCTCTATAGACAGGAAAATCTGCAATACAGAAAAATTTGGTAAGCTACAGGACCAAAGTGAGTGGTTGGATATGACAATGCAATGAGTTTCTCCATTCTAGGTACGTATACTACAGGCTGCTATGCTGTGTCAGTTCACCTTAGTCCATTTCCTGTCATGGGATGTATGTTAGGTAAATAGAAGCAAAATTCAAAAGCTACATAAAATTACCCCTATATCCTTATGGATATAATTAAGTCTCTCCACGTGAAGACTACGTACATATACAACATGAACTTCTTTAACTATGTGTTACAATTTCTTGAGTACTGCTCTGGGTATCGTATGGTGTAGTATTCCTGTAGTGTTATAGATGGTTGGAATACTTGGGTTTTGTTTGCCAGAATGCACAGAATAAGCACCTCATTAATCTTTTCCCTATTACAGCCAGTCCTAGAAAACTTTGGAGTATATGAGCAGTTCATTACTTCTTGTTAATCATCAACCTTCATCTTTCTTTCTTCTGCTTCTGGTACTCCTCACAATTTTCATCAGCCCTGAAAATAGTCTTAATAATTTTTGTTATCCACAATTGCTGCTAGTGGACTATGTGTCTCTTATCCCAGAGGAAAGAATATGTAAAATAACGCTGTTTCAGTAGAAATCTGCAGGGCACTCTACTGTTAATATTTGTCAAGTTGAAATCTGACCATCCTTAAGACTTGCTTCTTGTGTATTACTTTTAACTCTCATTCCATGCTCGGTCAGATTCCTTAATACCCTTGTGTGAAAGATTTGCTCAGAACCTTCTGAAGAGTGCAGTTAAATGGTATCCTTTAAAAAGATATCCTTTTTACAATAAGGGGCTTTGATATTGAATCTGTATTGACTTGAGATATATGGTTTTAAAAATATTTTACTGGTTTCTTGTTCTATCTGTCTTTTTTATTTTGTTTTTTAATAATTTCAACCTATTTGTCTAGTTCTTGAGGTAAAAACCACTGGCATGTAGTAGATCTGAGTACAGTTACTGGCTAACAGTATATGACTTTTCCCTGAAATTAGGTACAATATAGTTGTCTTTTATTTCTCCTTTTGAAGGCTTTAACTCTTAAAACAGATGAATGGATGCCCAGTCTTATAATTCCAAGTAGAGTTAGAAAATGTTCATTTTGATTAATTTACCCAGTATTGAAAGTTATGTGTAACTATGACAATACCTAGATGGGAGTAGGTGTCAAAACCCCTTACAAATGAGATTGCTCTCACGGCAGGGTGGATAGCTTCTCGGTGGCAGAGCTAGCAGCAGGAATGCTGGTTTCCCATGTGGATTGGCCGCTACAGCAAACTTGTTGATCGGAAATAATGGTTGATTTCTGCAGCTGTGTATTTCATATACAAAGCTTTTGAAAAGGAGATGAAGACTGAAAGTAGAGATTTTAGTTTTTTGTTTGTTTAAAATGCAGGCACTTCTGTATATTTGCAGGATATACTAGCAGCTTTCTGTTTAGTGCATGTATAAGCCTAGGAAAAGTATTTGAAGTGGATTTTAAAGTGGCATCAACACCTTAATTGTGAGTGTAAAATTCTCAGTACTAGATTAGTCTAGACTTTGCTCTACTGCTCATATAGATCTGTGTATTTTTACTAAATATCTTTAAAGTTTGTTGACTTTTTAAATTGCATAGAAGCAGTGCAGATGTAACCTAAGATTTGAATAAGAATGCAAATATTGCAAGTAGATGCCTGGCCGATACAATATTCAGCTTACTCTCTGCAGCTCCTAGCAGCAGCCAAAGTTTATACTACAATTTTTCATCTTGGAGAGAGGAAAAAACACTTTAAAGCCCTACCAGAACAGATCCTGCAGAAGCGAAATTGCAAAGTGCAGAAATAGACAGAATTGTAAATTATCACAGTAAATACTATCAAAACAGGAACTCTGCAAGATGTTGGACCAAAACCATACACTTTGACTTACACAGATGAAGGTAAGGGTAGTGAATGTAATTCACAGGCTACAAGATCCATGAATAAGTATAGGATTTGGCCAAGAAGATGACAGTTTTGAGAAAAGTGACAATTCCTCCACTGTGAAACATTAAGGAATTACTGGGCATCAGCATGGGCAGAAATTTAATATTTTAGTTAATGTTAACTGAACTTCCACTGCTGGTTAATGAAATGGCACCAAATGAAGTGTTTACAAATACCAGCAAAGCAATACTAACACAGAGGTGTCAGTGTTTTCTTTATATATAATTTACTATTTCTGATGCAGCTTCTGCCTAATAAACATACAGACAGTTCCAGGAGCAGATACCAGAACCTAGGTTAGTTCCATTTTTTTAGTATAAAAGTGTTTGAAAGGGTGGGGGCTCTTAGAGCTCTATTTTTCCCAGAGAGGACTTGGGGCAGTGGAGCAAGGATGCTCAATCCTTTGTGGCATGTTTGTGGGTGCCTTGCAAGTTAACGTGCACTCTCCAAATGAAACCATTAATCTAACACCTTTGTCGACAGTATAACAGATGTTGAATGTTTGGCTCAGTGTGACAACTCCAAAGATGCCTGCTAGGCAATATGCAAAGGTCCAAGTTTTTTCTTACATAAAAAGACAAGAGTGCAGAGCAAATTTATGCCATGCTTAGGAAAGACGAGTTTGCCTCTCTTGTCTTCCATAGAAGCTGCAAGGCCACATCCAGAGTGCTCTAATAAATCATTACCATTTTTGTTGTCCTCTAGAAAAAAATCTGCTCTGATTATAGTATTTCTTGCTAATGGAGAAACTGAAACTTGTAAACAAGCGCTGCATAAATCCATTCTTTATAGTGATTAATTTAGGTGGAGTAGGACAAGGATTCTGATCTCATAGGAACCAAGGTTTCATAGGTGGGCAAGATGACTTCACAAGCCAAAAAGACCACAGCTGAAAGATGACTGACAACAGCTGTGGAAAACAGTAAGCTCCATATGTAGATTTGAAGATCTGAGGTTAAAAAAAAAAAACCAACATTAAAAAAAAAGATGCAGTGAGACCCCAGGACACTGTGAGTCAACTGAGGTGTACAGAGGATGATTTAGTTTAGTTACTTCATGCTAGCAATGGAAATGAGGAATTTTGAAGGAATTTACAAATACATAAGTGCAGAAAAAAAAATTTGGGGAAGAAAGTGAGTAGTTTGCACAGTCTCCTTATTTTAATAGTAGTGAAGACGGATATGGTAGAGCATCAGGGAATTAAAGGAAAGTTGTTTGCTGAGTTGGAAAGGTTAT
Organism: Coracias cyanogaster; assembly: GCA_033124195.1. Lineage (NCBI taxonomy): Eukaryota > Metazoa > Chordata > Aves > Coraciiformes > Coraciidae > Coracias > Coracias cyanogaster. The sequence continues at coordinate 99,101 of JAVSBS010015273.1, read as the reverse complement.
ATGTAAAAATAAGAAGCTGGGTGATACTTACTGCAGGATATTAATGAAAGTGACAAACAGTATGTACCAATGCCAGGTTTTTTTAAAGAAAGTATAATGGATAAGTGGAGTATGAGGTAAATAAATGCAATGTAGTGAAACTTTTGTCATGCTAAATCTAACTTCTGTGTACATTTTAAAGATTTTTCTTACTTGCATTGCATAAGGGATGCATTCTAGCATCTGTTACAACACTACATAACAAATAACACTACTGAAACCTGGGAGTGGCGTTTGTCTTGATGTGGGTGTAGTCAGAAGCAGGATACAAGTTCTACAGCACTTTTCACTGGACTATGCCCAGTAAAGACCATAAGCATATTTGAGGCAGATAAGCAGAGGCACATTTCGTGTATCCACTTAACTCTGGGAGCATCTCAGCTCTTTATACGCCTTCATGTTCAACTTGCAAGATACTGAATTGCTTAGAGTTCTGCTCCTGCACATGTTCCCAGTAGCTGGTGATGTCTGATAATCACTGCTGAAGTTATTTAAACTGTGTAATTTTTCTGCCTAAACCCTATAGGAGGCCTGATGTGCCAGGCCCTCCTTGGCTCCTCATGCTCTCACTTTCCCTTCTCAGCTGACTGCCCCCACTACAAAGCTACAGAGCAATGTTCTGGCATAGAGTTGAAAATGAGTGGCTGAAAGGAACAAATTGAGTTCACATCTGTGCTAAAATCCTTTCCTAGGTCTGTGCGTGCTTTCTCATCAAATCAAATAAATTCAGATTTGCCTAAATAGGAAGAAAGAGACATGATTTTAGAGTTGTCTGAGTAGCAATGAAGTTGTTTTTATAGCCATGTAGTGGTTTTAGTGGTATTTACAGTCCTGCAATGGAGGGGAAGAGGGTCAAGAAGACAATCCAATACACTGTTGAACTGGGAAGACTTTCAAACAATAAGGGGAAAATATAACAGCAACAATTGAAACTTAGGTGAGCATGAACTGGCCATAAAATAGAGACAAGGAAAGAGGATTTGGGAAAACACATTTTACACCTGCGTCAGAGATAATTAGGATGCAGGGAGAGAAAAAAAGCCAAATGCATTGGAGAAAGGCAAAAAAACCTCACTTGTCTTGCATTGGTAGAGAAAGAGGTGGACTAGACTGACCTGACTGGTTTTGCCACCTTTAGATTTTACAGTTGTAAAACTTCGGTTTATCGAATGATTATTTGTCAGACGATGAGCTCTTGAGAACACCTGGACTACATGCCACCTGCAAGTATTAAACAGACTTTCATGGCTTCTTTGTGAAGATTTGCTGCTGAAATTCCTCTTCAGGTTAACATACCTTCATAGAGTTTCTGTTACAGGAATCAGAGCAGGAAAAGAAATGAAGCAGTACCTTGTTTCTCCCTCCCTGCCTCCCTCCCTTAGTTTTGGTCCCTTTCCTAGTGAAGAGCTGCTCTGTGATCTTGCTGCAAGGCTGAAGAAGTAGGTGATACCTGATTACTGTCTGTTGTCTGGTAGAACTTAGGAAGCCTTTTACTAATGAAGCATGATGCTATTTGTCCACTCTTCCCCAGGTGACACCAAAAAGTAGTGCCTGCTTGCCTTGCAGCGTGAGCTCGTGCCTCAGTCTGCACCGAGGGAGCACGTTTGTTCCAACGCAGACAGAGTGGTGATCAAAGCGTGTAAAACTTGTGATCATATTTTGTCTCTCATACAAAGTAGCATTTTAAATTGTTATGTAAACCACATGCTACTTTTATAGCATTTGCATATGTGACATATATTTTCGTTCAGTGTGGGAGGTTTTAATTACTTTCTAGGAAATGAGAACTTTTTTTAAAGGTCTTGAATAGTCTGAGCAACCACATCTAAAATGCCTTCCAGCAATCACAGAAGACAGAGGTAAGGGATGGAAATAGAACGTAGGCATTGCACTTTCTCACAGAGAAGAAAATGGTTTTTTACATGTGCTTAATTACTATTGCCACAGTCCTCATTTTTCATAATCATTTAGTAGCTTAGGTTTTATAAAAACAATGAGCCCCACTGTACCATTTAGAAAGTAATAAGCAGATTCACAGTGGTTATGCCAAATACAATTAGATTTATTTATTTTACAGCTCTGTGAAGTTGCAGAGACCACTATAATTTAAATTAGCCTTACAAAGCCAGAGCGGAGTTGGAATTAATTCATGCAAAGAGTATATGGCTTTCAGATTTAAGCTTTTGAACTTAAACAATTCATCTAGTTTTCCAGCTGAACTAAAAAAGCAAGCAGAGAAACAGTAAGTCCTTCAGTTGTCCAAACTCATGTCATAGAGAGGAGTAAGGAAAACAGGTGGAAATTTCAGCCTACTGATACTCTGAAATACAGTTACTGAGCAGTACATGGAATGTAGGACTACCACTCTACTACACGTTAGTACGGCACCTGTTAAAAATGGTTGTTACATGGACAGAGCCCAAACTGGTGGTATAAGACCAGCAACATCCACCCTCGTGCATGTGCACTGCCTGCGTTCAGGTTTGAGGCACAAGTTCTTGAGCCAATTGCTTCAATGTGCCAGGCATGTAAAATTTTAAGAGCCCCTTGTATTATGGCTTCTGTACTTTTGTAAAAGTCTTTGACTAACACATAAAGACAAGTCTCTGGTGATCACTGTTAGGGAAAATGTGACCTGGATGAAGGGACGGATTGTACCCTCAGCAAGGCTGCTGATGATACAAAGCTGGGAGGACTGGCTGATGTACCAGAGGCTGTGCTGCCAGTCAGTGAGACCTGGACAGGCTGGAGAGTTGGGCAGAGATAAACCTAAGGAAGTTCAACAGGGGCAATTGTTGAGTCCTGCACCTGGGGAGGAATAACCCCCTGCATCAGAAGAGGTTAGGGCTTGACTTGCTGGAAAGCAGCTCCACAGAGAAGGACCTGGGAGTCCTGGTGGACAACAAGTTCACCATGAGCCAGCAGTGTGTTCTTGTGGCCAAGAAGGCCAATAGTATCCTGGGGTGCATTGAGAAGAGCATGGCCAGCGGGTTGAGGGAGGTTCTCCTCTCTCATTACTCTGCCGTAGTGAGGCCCATCTGGAGTACTGTGTCCAGTTCTGGGCTCCCCTGCTTCAGAGAGACAAAGAAGTACTGGAGAGAGTCCAATGGAAGGCTACAGAGATGATGAGGGGACTGGACCATCTCTCTTATGAGGAAAGGCTGAGACACCTGGGCCTGTTTAGCCTAGAAAGAAGGCTGAGAGGGGATCTTATCAATGCTTATAAATATCTAAAAGGTGGATGTCAAGAGGATGGGGTCAGTCTCTTTTCAGTGGTGCCTGGCGATAGGACAAGGGGCAGCGGTCACAAACTGGAACACAGGAAGATCCACCTAAACATGAGGAAAAACTTTGTTACTCTGAGGGTGATGGAGCCCTGGAACAGGCTGCCCAGAGAGGTTGTGGAGTCTCCTTCTTTGGAAATATTAAAAACCTGCCTGGATGTGTTCCTATGCAGTGTGCTCTAGGTTCCTTCCAAGCCCTACTGCTCTGTGATTCAGTGATCAATCCTATACTGGTATGCCAGTAAGGATCTGGATATATATGGGTAAAGGTGTCCAAAACTGATGTCCCTGAAGAGCAGGCTAGATAAACAGGAGGGACTAATAACAGAAATAGAGAGAAAATAGTTGCTTCCTGGGAATGAGGGGTTTGTTTTCCCTTTTTTTCCACAGTTTTTTGTTTATCATATTTTTATTTGAATTTGGGAAAAACCATCTCCTTTCAGCACATGCAGGTTTCCATTTCCAGCTCTGAGACCATTTGCATTTGAAGTTTGGGTTCAGGCTGTTGAAAGGCAGGAATTATATGCAGTGTGCAAATGTGAATGTGGAGTGCAACTGCCCGAGAGACTGGTGATACATCATCTCCAGGGTTTTTGTCGAGGTCTTATATTTTAACAGTGTCAGCCTTCCCAGTCTGTTGCAAGCACAATTTACACCCCTTCTGTCTCCAAAGAGGCAAGGAAATAGAGGCGACAGAGATGATCCCAGGGGAGTGACTAATCTTTACCCTTCAGAAGTGTTCAAGGATAGCCCCATCTACTAATCATTACATAGTTGTTTTTAAAACAAGGGGGAAAAAAAAAGGTAAAGCAGTTAATCCCATTTCCCAAATGTTCCGCAGTGCGCATCGTTATCTATTCAGCTTCTCATAGTCATTACCAGGGAGAAATTAGGTCTAGCAATGAATGGTCAGTATGATGCTGTCAATGACACACACTTCAATTTTAAATTTAAAATGGAGTCTGTTGTCTGCCTATATCAGCTATTAACTTTACTGTCATTGTCACAAAGCCATCAATCTCAGTCTGTCCCAAACCCATTTTCTGTGTAGAGTCAGCCCATCTTCCTTATTTCCTACACATGCAGATTTTAAATCATCTTGTAAACCTTGTACTGCACCAAAGGTTTAAGCCTGCAAGACTTGGCAGGCTGGTTGTTTTTTGGGTTTTTTTCTTTTCTTTTCTAGCCCCGCTCCCAACACACATTCAGTATCTACATCGAGATGACAGATTGCAGCTACTCTCTGGACTGGATCATGCCAGAAACAGGAAAACAGAAAAGAAACCCTAAAGCTGATGTGGAATGGATGAAAGCCTGGTTTCACTGAAGCCATTGGCAAATGCAGTAGAACTTAATTTCCAAGTAATTGCTATAAAAATTGTTTCAGAGATACAGTACACAAAGTGGCTTTTGTAGACTGGATCTTGTATACTTAGAGATATCTCTAAATAGTAGAGCTATCTCTACTAGTGTACTATCAAAGCATCTGAGACCATCAGAAACGCCCTGATTAGTTGCCTTCAAGTTTAACGCTTGGCATTTGTTACCACAATATTTTAAGCGTTTAACTGAAAGAGTCATCTGTTCTGGATTTTGCCTCTCTTCTGGGTCTAACAATGTGTAAGAATATAAACTTTTAAGGCCATAAATTTCCTGAAAATTTCCAGAAGGGCACTGCTTAGGGAGCATATATATGATTTATAAAGGACAGCTGTGATAGGAAGAGTTTCCTGACTGTAGAGAATGTTCTGATCTTCATTCTATTCTATAAACATGAATCCTTCAAGCAAGTCTTTTTTAATAGCTACAGAGAAGTTTCTGCCTCTTGGGTCCATGACAGAAAGTTGCTTCATTAACGTACACCTCACTGAAAAACCGTAAAGGGACTTGTTTGTTAAATACAGTAACTGTGATGTTGTGTTGCATTAGTACGTAACACAGCAAGTAAGGAAACCCAAGTAATTCTGGCCATTTACAGGTGCAATTACTTTGTTAAAGTTGTTCAAGTGTTGGGCACTTGGAACCTGAGTACTCCAAGAGCTGTGCTGCCACTTTGAATGCCATGTCCCGCAACTAAGGTGACACTAATATTTGTTGCAGATCCTATGTTCAAGTCCCATCTCAACCTGTGATGTCTGTATTATTGTAATGAAGCCCAGGGTTTGCTTACAGGAAATCACAGGCTTGCTAAGCCTCCATGTAACTGAGCTGCTGTGATCCCTAGATAGCATCTAAGTGTTGGCAAAAGTCCTGAACTGACCTTTTCATCACCTCTCACTCATGGGAGCTGGAACTAGTAGGTATGTTGTAAACGAGGCACAAGAGACTGCACAAGGAGATGCAACACCCTTCTCACTGGTGGCTAAAGCACTTCCTTGAAACACCCCCTGTTCAGGTCTTCGACCTTTGGTAACACATCAGGCTTAGCTTAAGGCAAAGAGGGATTCAGCAGCATGAGTCAGGCCTGAAAGGAGATGACTTTGTCTGGAAGGTGCTCTCTCATGTACCACTCTTTTTTGCATACATAGAAGCCTCACTGCAAGGAGAGAAAGCAAACATGTATTTCATGAAAACCAAGAGATATAGAGTGCATAATTTATATTTGTTTATATTTGTTGGAAGATACAGCTCCAGAGTACAAATCAAATGGCTGCATGCAGAAAAGGGGAGAGTGAAAAATATTACTGCATTGTGTTTGCATGGCCAGGTTTTGATAGTGGGGGGGCTACAGGGGTGGCTTATGTGAGAAGCTGCCAGAAGCTTCCTCTGCATCCGATAGGGCCAGTGCTAGCCACCACTAGCCAAGTCTGAGCCCATCAGCAATGGTGGTAGTACCCCTGTGATAACATATTTAAGAAGGGAAGAAAAGTTGCTGTGCAACAGCAATTGCAGCCAGAGAGAAGAGTGAGAGTATGTGG
>JAVSBS010015273.1:76539-92304 GCA_033124195.1 Coracias cyanogaster | reverse complement strand
CAACAGCAATTGCAGCCAGAGAGAAGAGTGAGAGTATGTGGGAGAAACAACTCTGCAGACACTAAGGTCAGTGAAGAAGGAGGGGGAGAAGGTGCTCCAGGCACCAGAGCAGAGAGATTTCCCTGAAGCCTATGATGAAGACCGTGGTGAGGCAGGCTGTCCCCCTGCAGCCCATGGAGGTTAATAATGGAGCACAACTACCTGCAGCCTGTGGAATACCTCACACTGGAGCAGATGAATAGGCCTGAAGGAGACTGTGACCCTGTGTGGAGCAGGCTCCTGGCAGGACCAATGGATCTGTGAAGAGAGGAGCCCACACTGGTGTGGATTTGGCGGCAGGACTTGTGACCCCATGGGGGACCCACAAAGGAACAGTCTGCTCCTGAAGTACTACACCCCATGGAAGAGACCCACACTGGAACTGTTTGTGAAGAACTGCAGCCCATGGGAAGGATTTGTACTGGAGAAGTTCATGGAAGACTGTTTCCCATGGGAGAGACCTCACACTGGAGCAGGGCAGTAGTGTGAGGAGTCTTCCCCCTTAGGAGAAAAGAGTGGCAGAGGCAATGTGTGATGAACTGACTACAGACCCTATTCTCCATCCCCCTGCACCACTTGTGGGGAGGAGGGAGAGAAATTGGGAGTAAAGTTGAGCCCAGGAAGATGGGAGGGCTGGGAGGAAGGTGTTTTAAGATTTGATTTGGTTTCTCATCATCCTACTCTGATTTGATTGGTAATAAATTAAACTAATTTCCCCAAGTCAAGTCCATTTTTCCCGTGACAGTGATAGTGAGTGATCTCCCTGTCCTTATCTTGACCCACAAGCCTTTCATTATATTTTCTCTCCCCCTGTCTAGCTGAGAAGGGAAGTGATAGAGCAGCTTTGATGAGCATCTGGCATCCAGCCAAGGTCAACCCACCGCAATTACACACTGAGAACCAAGCAAGTACTTCCCTTAGCTACAGCAACAAAGGATAAAGAGAGAGGTGGTATTGTGTAAGGAGGCCCACTGGAGCAAGCTGCACTGGGGATTTTCACCGTCAGACTATGTCTCCAGCTGTAGTGAACTGCTTCCCTGGTCAATGAATGGTTCAGATGTGTTGGCCCTTAAACCTGTATTACAGCTCAAACAGCAGCAGGAGCTTGTCCTGCAGCCTTTAGAACATCCATAAACATTGCATTTGATCCTCTGATGTTGCTTCTGATGACAGTGAATTTGCACTTATAGGCTTGAGCATGAGACATGGTTGCAATACCTTCTTACCAGAAGCTAGCAAAATTGCTCAATAATACTCCATTAGAGAAAATATACAACACACCCTCTTCCTTATGCTCTCTTCACAAAGAGAGTCCCATTACTCTTCTTCTCACTACAAACACACCTGTAACCACCAGCTGCATACACAAAATCACAAATCTAAGCTCCCATTATTCACATTTTGTATGGCTGGAAAAAACGTGATTTTCTGATGGCAAAAAGCATTCTTGGCTAAGCCACTAGATCTGTGAAGCCTCTTGTCTGATGGGACTTCCAATAGCCAGGTGAGATCCTCCACCACTCTTTGGAACAATGAGCCTGCAATGCCACTTGTATTTTAGGACTTCTCTAAATAAGGAAGACAGCTAGGACAAAATGAGAAGACATTTTATGGCAGGAGAACAAGTGTCCTGGGTGTAGCCTCAGCTAACCAGTTAGAGGAGTTCTCAGGAAATTCTGATCTTCACTCTCACTTTTTTTTAACCTGGGAAGGGTCTCTGATTTGAAGAATGTAACACCACAGCATCTGTAAAATAAGAGGAATAATAAGACTTAGTTGCAGGCCTCTTAGTTTTGTTAGTTATTGATGCCTAGAAAGTAGTAAGTCGGCACTGTGCAAGGCATGAAGAATGCTGCTTCCTCTAGGGGCTTTTAACCAGTGAATTGTAAATACAAGGCTGGAGCTCATCAGTGGCCAGAGTGTGGTATCCTGTATAGTTTTGGCAATGCCTTGTCTGAATATCAATGTCTTATTGGAGCAAGGAGGCTGTAGGAGCCCTGATGAGCAGAGGAAGGTGTGCTTTGAGAAAGCAGGTATGAAAACAGAGGTGTGTTTCTTTCTAAATTGCATAAAAGAAGCATGCAGTTGTTGAGGATAGTCTGGAGCATGGAGGAGATGATAAAGGCATCACCGAGGTGTGATGTACTGGTTGAGTGGAAACAGGAGCAGGAAATATTGCAGCTGATGCTATAGGTCAGAGCAGCGTTCTGGGGAGCCTTGAAGGGAAGCAGAAGTAGCTGGAATTTAATACAGGAGGCCAAAGGAGAATGATGGAAGAATTCAGAGGTGCCGCTGTTGAGGCAGATGATTTATTGAGGCATTTGAAATAGGTTGCAAAGGAAAAAGATGAAAATGAAGAGGAGGCTCTGGTAGTCTTGACGAGAAATGATCAGGGCACGACCACAATTTTTGTTGCATGGCTGACAAGGGTGATCCTCAGGGAAGCTGCACATGGTGAAATGATGTAATTCAGCAAATGTCTGGCTCTTGTCTCATACTGGGAGAGATGAGTCTCAGGAGATTTAATTAACACCTAGGTCTCCTTGTGGGAAATTGCTGTGTTGCTATGCCCAGAAGCTTCTCAAGAAATAGAAAGCAAAATGAAAAGTGGTCACGATTCCCTGATTTCAGAAAGAAATTCTGCAAGAGTCGCAATCTGTGCGTGCTGTCCAGGTGACAGATATTCAGATCTTGTCTCCTGTGGACAGAAAGCTCTAGAAAGATCAAGTTCTTGTTTCTCAGGCCTCCAGACAGTTCTTTCTGAATGATGTTTGAAACAGAGCTCAATAAACATTTATGGAGAGATTAAGTATAAATTCTATCTTGATTTCATATTGACTTGTTATAGACAAGCAACTGTTCCAAAAATGTTTTCACATATTCACTCATCTCCCTTTAGAGAATGCAGTGTGCCAGTTTCTGGGAGAGAACAAAATCATGTTTTATTTTTAGATGCAAGCAATTTGTGGTTAATGTTGCTCTGCCAAAACAGAGTACCAAACTCCTGTTTTCAAAATCAGACAGGTTTATTGGATAGCTGTAAAACTCAGTCTGAAGGAAAGAGAAGAAATTTTCACCTAATTCAAATAATCTGACATGTACTACCAGCCTGCAAATAAGACTGAAGCTGGAGTAGCTCAGCAAGAGAAGATGAAGAATACAAATATACTGAAATGTCTATACGTGAATGCAAGGAGCATGGAAAATAAGCAGCAAGCACTAGAAGAGATACTAAACAACGAGGTTTAGGAACTAGTGGGTACAGCTGAGGCAAGGTGGGCTGATTCCTGTCAATGCTTTGAATGTCAATAAAGAAGGAGACAGTGAATTATGGAGTAAGAGGTTAGGTACCCAGCGTGCCACCTTCTGCTAAGGAAGCCTGTCCCACACATCCTTTTCCAGTTAGCTTAGCACATATATATATGCACTGATAAGTAACTATCTAAGGACAGTTCGTTCAGAGACACTTTTCTACAGGTGGTATGGACAACATTACCCCAAGTCTGCATCTGTCCACCATCCATTAGTTATCACTCTCAGAAAGACTTGAAGCTTCCCTTCTCCTCCTTAAGCCATGGACCACATCATATCAAAACACCCTGTGGAAAACAGTCTCACATGAGTTCAAACACTTTTGGAGGAAAAAAACACCAAAAATCATAGAATCATAGAAAGGTTTGGGTGGGAAGGGACCTTTCAAGGTCATCTAGTCCTTACAATGAAGACTAGATGCAATGAGCAGGAACATCATCAACTAGAGATCAGGTTACCCAGAGCCCCATCCAACCCAGCCTTGATGGGGCATCTGCCAACTCTTTAGGCAACCTATACCAGTGTTTCACCATCCCCATTGTAAAAGATGTCTTCTTTACATCTAGTTTAAATCTACTCCTTGTCCTGTTGCAACAGGCCCTGTTAAAGACTGTCCTCATCTTTCTTATAGGCTCCCTTTAAGTACTGAAAGGTTGCAATAAGGTCTCCCTGGAGCTTTCACTTCTCCAGGCTGAAAAACCCCAACTTTCTCAGCCTTTCTTCATAAGAGAGGAGTTCCAGCCCTCTGATCATTTTTGTGGCTCTCCTCTGGACCTGCTCCAACAGGTTCCTGTCCTTCTTGTGCTGAGGATTCCAGAGCTGGACACTCCAGGTGAGGTGTCACCAGGGTATGACTATGCAGACTATGTATTAGCTCCTCCTGCTGGAGGCTGAGGCTGTATGCTAGACACAAGGATTACCAGTTGCCTCCAGAGGATGAGCCCTGAGCTGTTGGTATGTAATCCACGCCGTGCCAGGTTGCATGTTCCCTGTTGCAAGCACCTGTAGGCAGGCAGGCACAGCCTAAACCACATGTAAAACATGTTGGGGGAAGACAAGCATCTACTGCAGAATACTTGCAAGAGGAAGGTACTTGCCTCCAAACAGGGGTGCAATGCCCCGGTCTGAATGACGTAGTGGTGTGAGTTGAAACATTATCCACTGGTGCCTGCTCTGATGGGCAGCCTGACTACCTAGGCTCCTTTCCTCCTTGAGATTTTAGTTTCACGGCTGGTTGCTTTTGGGGAAAAGAGGATATGAAACCACCACATCTCACAACAGCTGGACAGTGTACTAAAATACACAGAGGAAGATTTTGGGGCTGGCAGAAGCAAGCAGAAAGAGCCTTGCAGGCTACTTACCCAAGAGTGAGCTTTACCAAAGGCATTTGCAGCCAGCCTCCATCCCTGGGCATAGTCTCCTGGCCTTGGGAGGCAGCAATGCTGCTCACGAGTGGCAGAGCTCTTCATATCCAGGACATTACTGCAATACCTTCCCAGCACTTTTTGTGGCATCCCATGTGCAACCCAGAGCTGATGGGATGAAACTGCATGTGCACCTGGTGCTTCAGACTCTTCAGACGTGTCTCTGTTTCCACTCTCATGGGGCTTGCTGCTGCCCGCAGGCAGCTGCTTCCTACTGCCTCCCCATCACCCTGAAAGCTGGTGGCCCTGCTCCTCTCCCAGCAGCCCTGCACCTGCTGAGCCTCCCTCCCAGACCGCTTTAGATTAGCTGAAATGCTTTTGAGCAGTAGATGCTTCCTTGTGTAGATCAATCAGGGGCTGGGGATGCTTGTTTGACTAAGCTACCCCTTAATCCTTTAACAGAAGCTTTTATCTGTCAGAACCCTGGTCCTGTGAAATGCACAGGACAAAGGCTGTTAGCAGAAGATATTGCACCGTTGTGTTTTCCTTGGCAGCTTAGCAGCAGGCTGCAACACTTCATAGAAGTCCTTGTGTCAAATCAAGCCATGCTGTGGGGCTGGATGTGTCCTGCTGGGAGCAGAGAAGAGAGAGGAACTGCAGATGGGTCTGGGATGAGCTGCTGCAACCTGCAACTGCCCCATATGATTATTAAATCCACGCTTTTAGATATAAAAACAGTATGGGACTGTCAACACTAAATATGTCAGTCACAGGTAGAAATTGCCTGGCGTCCTGCAACTCTTATTTGCATGAAATCAAAAATAGTAGGAGGAAATCTGCCCGCAGCAGACTTTCAATTTACGTCAGTCTGCCAAACTCTTCAGTGAAAGCAAGCTGCTGTGTGAAGACTTAGTCATCGCCTTCATTTAACATCCAGTGGGTGTAATGTTTGGCAGCCTAGCCCTCTGAAGAGACAGGCCTGGCATCTCATTTTAGCACATTATCCCATTATATTGTGTGCTGTAGTATCCCGGTGTAAGGAAAGCAAGGAAAGCACATAGCTGTATGTGCACAAGGGGCACGCAGTCAAAGATGGCAAGTGAAGTGCCTGAGATTAAAAAAAATGGAGGGTGGGAGATACAGCAGGTAAGATGAGGGGAGAGCTGGAACTGCCTGAGCAATCTGGAGGTCAGAGAGCAGCACCCTCTCCATCTGAGGAGCCTGTTTCCAAACCTGCCCATGGAAGGAAGCAAAAAAGACTGTCCATGCGGCTCTACCAGAGACAGAAATAAGGAATGGCATCAGTCTACTGCACTCAGCACAACCTGGAAAGTTATTCTCAGTTCTTGCTTGTTTTGGTGCTCAGAGTCTTCTCTCCTTGGTGGTGCTCAGACCACTGGTGCTCTAACTACGGGGAGCATGACCAGTTCCTTGGGCTTTGCCAGCCCTTCTCAGGGGCATTATCTGGGCCACACAATGGCTCACAAATGGTCTGAGTGGTGGAGACAAGAGGCTACCAAGTGGCTGAGCTGGGGTATCTTGGGAATGTCCTCAGGATGGACTTAGATATCATTTTATACACTGAAACTCATTCAATATCAGACTCTACTTGGAATTAAGACAGGTTTTCAAGGGTACCCAGGTAGATCCATGATGCCAAGTGCAAGTTTAGAAAGTACTGAAGTGCACAACATTGATGTTTGCTGAATCTTCATCAGCTCTTCTTCAACAAACCTTATGCTGCTGCTTTTGTATCTGCAAGTGCTAAATACCTATTTTGGTCCTAGGTACTTAATACCCATGTAATCTAAAATCCAAGACCCAGATGGATCCTCAAGAGCACGGAGCTTTCAGTAATATTAATGTAATTTGCGATTAAAAGCAAGATTTACACAACTACCAGTGAGGCATCATGACACCTAGGTTTTAGAACTCCCTGGTGCAGAACCCAAAATAAGAATAGGCATATAGGGATTACAGCCATCCTGTAAATTAAATGTACCCAGAAGCATGCTGTCACGAAGGCCAGCTGGCATCAAAGCTCTCAGACTGCCTCCTCAGAGAGATCCTGGGCCATTTCTGCTCCCAGGTTGTGGCTAGATGTTCTTTGGCAGACCAAGAGGTAACACAAGACAAAAAAGGTTCCAAGAACCATTCAGGTGATTTAAAAGTACACACAACTGGGTTACAGGACTGAGAAGGACTAGGGAGTACTGGCTGATGAAAAGCTGGACATGAGCTGGCAATATGCCCTCAGCCCAGAAGGCCAACTGTATCCTGTGCTGCAACAAAAGAAGCATGACCAGCAGGTCAAGGGAAGGAATTCTCTCCCTCTACTCCACTCTGGGGACACCCTACCTGGAGTACTGTGTCCACCTCTGGAGTTCTCAGCACAAGAAAGACATAGACCTGTTGGAAAAAGTCCAGAGGAGGGCCACAAAAATGATCAGGGGCCTAGAACACCTCTCCTACGAGGAAAGGCTGAGAGAGTTGGCGTTCTTCAGCCTGGAGAAGAGAAGGCTCTAGGGAGACCTTACTGCAGCCTTTTACTACTTAAGGCGGGCCTATAAGAAAGATGGGGATAGTCTTTTTCCCAAGGCCCATTGCAATGGGACAAGGAGTAATGGTTTTAAACTAAAAGAGAGTAGATTTAGATTAGATGTAAGGAAGACTTTTTTTTTACAATGAGGGTGGTGAAACACTGGCATGGGTTGCCCAGAGAGGTGGTATGTGCGCCTGGAAACATTCCAAGTCAGGTTGGGTGGGGCTCTGAGCAACCTGATCTAGTTGAAGATATTCCTGCTCATTGTAGGAGGGTTGGACTAGATGACCTTCAAAGGTCCCTTCCAACCCAAAACATTCAATGATTCTATCATAGTTTCCCTAAAGGCTTCCTGACACTCCATAGTTGACCAGCGCAGTGTCATGGGCAGCTTTCAACAGAGGCCAAGAGTGGTGGGAGAAGAGACCTTTCATCCACCTTCATTAGGTGGTCCAACTGCTAGGCTGCATCATGGCATGCTTACTTGTGTCCTCTCCTCCTGGCCCCAGGAACCTTGATTTTTCTGTGCATGCAGCTGCTTTCTTGCTATTTCTCTTGACCTCAGGCAAGTGCCTACTTTGCTGGCCAACCACTGTCTGGTTTAGATTCTTATCTGCCTCCAGGCAGTTTGTGGGGAATCTGAACATCATGGAGCGTGAGACAGAAAATCCTGCAAGAGCTTCGCTATTGTGTGCTCAGCAAAAGCTCTTGCTTGCATTTTGTGCCCTTTAAAATGTTATCCCTAGAAAAACGGGACAAAGCTAATGTGGTGCCTTTGAAACCTTATAAAAGGCTGTGATGACATGATCATCCCTGAAATTCCACCAGCACTGGGGGCAAGGAGGTGGATATTTTTATTTACAGCTAGTCTGTGACCTGATCCAGTGAAAGTATGCTTGTTAATGGGCCTGATATGAGTGGGATTACTCTCATTACTCCTGTAAAGAGTGAGCCCACCAGAAGAATGAACACTGGCAGGATCAAGTAGCAGATGAGTCATCTTTTCCAAACACAAAAAGCCAGCAAGCCAGTAAATAAACATGTTAGTTAAATTAACTATCACACACAAAGTCCATATATATTTAAAACAGCCTTGGTATAGCCACTGTTGCATACTAAAATACTGTCTACATCTCTGTCCTAACACAAGCATCTCCAGCTAGCACCATCCCCGGGGTGGGTAGAGCAATCCCTCCACCATGGCTGTCCCCAGCCAAGAGAATGCTCCTCCAATCTGAAGCAGATGCCAGCTGAGCACCATCAGATAAACTAATCAAGTCCAGCAAGACAAACATCTATGGGGTTAACTTCTGCTTGCCTTTGCTTCCTCTGCAACCTGTTTGAAGTACATGGGGTTGTACTAAGTAAATTAGAGCGGAATTGTTTTCACAGTGTCTCTGGTGTAACGCCTTGGGTGCTTTCCCCCTTGGGCACTTCAAATAACTTTCAAGAATCAGTTTAAAAACATAACCATTTAAATTGATAAAATAATATTTAAGATGGTAACTCTTCCCTGAGGGTTTAAACCTTTTTTTTTTTAAGCTAAAATTAAATAGGTGAACATCTCCTGAGTAAACGGATCCTAACAGTGCAAGGCAGGGGAGAATGCCTCACCAATGCAGAACTCTTCTTTATAATAGTCTTTTAGTGTTTTATTCAGATATCTTCTGGCAGACCAAACAAGAAATGTCTGATAGGATCATGCCATGTTCAATTAGTCCTCACCTCTGTGAAAGTTTTACCAATATTCAGTCCACATTTTTCTTATTATATTTTATCCTACTGCTCCTCGCTGGTTCCATCACTAGCATCCTTTACAGTAAGCAACTGATCATATCAACAGTGTCTGTAAAGGCTGGATTCAGTACCCACTGGAGCAGCGGGAGCCGTCCTAGTTACTACAATGTGGGTGCTGGTCTGGGAATCCTGGGCCTGTCCTCTAGTCAAAGCAGAAAGGCCTATTTTCATAGGGAAAGACGAGGTCTTGTTCTCAAGCAGGAAGCTGGTGTACTTATTTCTAAGAACTTCTGATTTAGGGTCATTCTGGGCAACAGCTAGGGCCTGTTTTTCAGTGAGACTGAGGAAGTCGATATGTATAATATGCTTATTGGCTGTGAAAATCAGACACGTGTGTAGGGATATGCACAGATGTGTTCAGTACAGGGGAAAACAGAGCTGTTTGGGGAGTTTTGATGAATATGCCATCACTGGATATGGCTATTATGCCTTTCAAAAGAGATAGCGGTGTGGTTTGTGTGGACTCTTGTAGCCTGAGGTGTTAACTTCAGAATCTTAATGAAGCAATTTTGGGGGGTCTTTTTTCCTCTCAGCACTGTATTATTCACAAAGACGCATTTTTCCCATTGTATTCCATTCTTAGAAGAAAACTGCAGCTGGCAATGATGCTCGCTGAGATTCCTTCAGCCCTAGCCTTATTTTGACAGCATTGTAAATTAATTATGGGACCAATTTTGGCTGTGCCATTAGCCACTGGTCCCATTTTCATGGTAATTTTGACACTAGTATCTTCTTCAAAGCTCTGTATGGGCTGGGTGCCATGTGGTTTGATGGTAAGCTTTCCCATTGAAATCTGTACAAGTCTAGCACATGGGCAATTTCACAGCATGGAAATGATGTTTCCAAAAATGTACAATGTCGATATCTTTTCCTTGAGCTTGGGGCCCACTCACCGCCTTCTGAGCTGAAAAACACTCCAGTGGTAGCAGTGGCTTTGTGCAACTTATTTAAGGAGTGGAATCTCAGCTGCTGCAGACTTAATAGCTCCACTGATTTCTGTTTCCACCTGATAAAATTACAGCTCATTTGTTTGCTTGTTGGTTTCATTTAGGATTTGAATTGTGCTGATGATCCTCACAAGATTCATTTCCTTCTGTGTCTTTTGTCAAGACGTTGGTGCTCAACTGGATTGAGCTGCGATGCAGCAACTCATCATCTTAACTGTTGGGTGAAATCAGGATGCAGACTGTGGCAAGGAGAGGAGGGTGATGGCCTTTGGTGGGGCTCCAGCTCTGAGACCTGGTCATCTGTCCCTCAGTCCCCTTACCTGTGCCACAGGAGACCCAACAAGATAATGAATGTTTTGATCTGGGTGTAAAACCCCAGTATTGCACAGTCATGGCTCTGAATCCTTCCTGATCATTTGGTAGGATAAAACACACCAGAACAAAGCAAATGTAAACCATTACTATTCTTGTTTTGTAGAGCCACTCCAGAGCTATATAGAGGGAACAGAATGCATGGCAGTGGAGAATCAGACTGTGTCATTTTAATGTGGAGGTTTAGCTGTGTTTCTTTTCAGTAATATTTCACAGGAGGCTTCTATGACTGACAGGCACCATATAAATAAAATATATGATCATTTCAAAAGCATAACCTGTAGGTTGCTGTCTTGTGCTGACTACAACATTTGCTACTAACATTCTTCCACAGCCATAAATACGAATCAATGAAGCTGCTGGTCACGGTGTTTTTAAGACCAGTCTATAAACTAAACATGTAAAAGAGGTATATAAAACATAAGGTAGAGTACATATATATATATACACACAGAGATATATATATGCCAGTTAATCACTCATGGTCACATATTCACATGGTACAAAATACCAATTTCTTCCTTCTCAATCATATACTTTTAACAAATGTAAAAATAAATCACCAGTAAAAATAAATCACCAGTAAAAATAAATCAAGTGACTCAGTTGCCCATGTACCATGAACTGTGATATGCACTGCTTGTCAGTAGGTGTCATGCAACACCACAGTTTTTAAACACCTGGCTTGCATGAAGATGTCACCTAACAGGATATTCACCTCCAAGTGGGTTTTGTTGGTTTTTTAAGGCCACAAATAATCTCGTCTGGGTGATGAACAAGTGTAATATGAGCATCCCTTAATGAGGAACTGCAACTAATTCTGTCTCTTTGGTTATGGGATAGATTGTGTTTGGAAAGGCAGCAGTACCCAGCACAGCAGGCAGCAGTGTAGACAGGGTAGCAAAGAAAAGAGGCCTTGCTGGAGAAACTAAGCACAAAGGCACCAAACCTAGTACCTGCTCACCCCCGTATTACTTTTTCTTTCCCCTTTTCTCCCTGTGCCCCCAATAATCCAATAAAAACTCTTTTGTTTCTGTCATAGCTGCAAACACAACTCAATAATGTCATCATACAGGTCAGCCAGCTCTATTTTCCTTTAATCCAATCAATAAAATGACCATACTGTGCTCCCTGCTCCAATTTAAGACTGAGGATGATAGCCTGAAACAAGTACATCCCAGTCTGCTGCTGGTCAGATCTTAGGGTATCATTTTGTTTGGAGGCTGCTTTCACACATTGAACCTGCAAATGCAGCAATGAAGCTAAACAAAGTGAGGAGCAAAGCAAAGGTTGAATTTTACAGATTTTGGCCTGACTAGAGCCCTCAAAGAGTTAAGTGGGTGGCTAGTAGGAAGGAGGAGGTTTCAGTCACATGCCTGGCATCATATGTGTGAGTGACATGACAGATCACAGAGATTTACATTTCTGTGCCCCTAAACCTAGATCGATCCATAGCTCTGAGATGTTCAGACTGCCCTGAGACAGGGCATTAGATATACCAGTTGAGATCATCTAGGTATTTCCATTCCAGCTCCCTCTGGCTAATTCCTGATAATGCTTTGAATGTCTATTGATCAGGTAGAATTTTTTCTATTTGCTCCTGCAATTGAAATGTCATTTGATTTTTTGGCATGAAGCCATCACTGGTTTTCTGTATGATGAGAATGATTTTTTTCCAGCATCTATAAAGAAAAAATTATTGCAACTCCTTTAAAAAAAAAAACCAAAAAAAAACCAAACAACAAAAAAACCAGCTTTAATGCCAAAGCAGCTGGGGGAAGCAAATCTGAATATGTCAGACAGATAGATAGCCCTTGTTGTAGAGAAGTGTCTTGGAGTGTTCCGGTTAAAATTGGTTTTGATTTGCCAGAGTTAAAAGCTGTTGAGAACTGCACATGCAGTAAATGTTTTAACACTGATAATGCTGAGCTGGGAACAGGCAGAAGCTCGTTGCTGCTGCTGCCGTAGCTACAGTCTTGCCAAGTGTGCTGAGGCATGGGATGTTGGAGGCCCCCGGGGACTGTAAACCAAAGGGGCCAGGTGGAGGGATCCTAAACACTAAATGAAATGAACTGGAGCCAAAAAAAGTGACAAAGTCCCTGTGGGGATCCAATGTCTGAGACTAAATCCAGCGCTAAGACAGGGTGAATGTTTTCCTCTTGCACAAAGTCACATGCAGTAGGGGAGATGCCATGCGGGTGTTGCCAGTAAGGTAGCAAAGTACTCTGACAGCATATTGATTTTGCACAATGTAAGATACTTCACGGAAAGAGAGAGATTTATTGTGTGACTGATAGATAGAAAGGCAGGTAGCTGTGTAATCAGAGAAAATGGAGTCTACTAGCAGCATCTTATTTATGGTCGTTTACTGTGAAAACACAGAGCACCCAAGAAGAACTGTTATTTTCTCTTTAAAAGCTCTTGAAACAGTTTCCCAGCACCACATGCAGCACTACAGTTAGTGAACTATTGGACTAAGTAACTCAGACCAGTGGTTTGTTAACAGGTATGTATAACTAATAGCATATTTATTGATCTATCACTTGAATTGTGGCCAAATCTTGATTCTGGTCAGGCCCTCTGGGGTAGCTATAAACTGTGCGATGCCATGGCTGCACACCACCAACACAACATCATCCCCTGCTCCAGAGAGTGCATTGCCTCCTATTTATGTCATTGTTTCTGTGTCCTATATATGGCCACAGCGTATTCACCTGTACGTCCAACACCCAGTGGTGAGGACAGACAAGATGTGGATGGTGGTAATGTAGTTATCTGTAAGATTGTCAATAAGGCTATATATTGAGAAAAGGGTGCAAATGTGGAGCATTCAAACAGCTGCAATATATAGAGATGCAGAGATATAGAGAGATGTATGTGTGTGTGTGTGTGAAAGAGAACTTCATTCATAAGAGGTATTCAAATATATGTCTGCAGATACACAATTTCCAGACTTATTACAAGGCAACAGAAAAATAAGGGTGGATATGCATTTGAAGAGATATCCAATTCTCTGAGCATGAGAAAATACGTAAATATAGCAAATATCTCAAAGCAGCAGAACTAATGCAGGGTGGTTTGCAATGGATTTGCATCCTGGCTTGACTATACAGCATATAGTAATGTATAAGCTCCAAATGACTATTTCCTGTGTCTGAGAACCTGTCATAGCATCTAAGAAAGGGTTAGACAAAGCTTGTGCTGCAACCCTTCCTTCAGTGGAGATAAGAGCACAGCTCCTTCCTCTGCTTGGCTGCCAATTTTCATTAAATTTGTATGGATACAATACCGCTGATATTGTCAAATATGGTTGAAATTAGTCAAGAGGTTGAACATTTATTAGTTACACATATATATATATGCACACACATGCAGCCCGTGCTTGCAGAAGCATGGGCTCATAGGAAGTTAAACTAAGAATATGTAAAAAGCTCTCTGATCTATAAACTGCTCATTCCCAGTGTGAAGCAAAACAGCAGAATGTAGTTTATTAAAATATTTTTCAGTATGTTCTTAATTTTAAATCTGGTTCTTTCTATAAGAGAAAAAAAAGAACCACCCCTCTCAAGAGCTGAACGGGAAGCAAATGTGCAATTGTTCATAGATTTGAAAGCTGGAGGACAATTACACTCATGGAGTCCCATGTCCTATACCACTTATGCCAAAGAGCATACAGGCAAGGTAGTTCCTACACACACAAGGCACAATTAGTGCCATAAGCTAACTAAGACTTTGGTAAGCTTATACCCAGAGTCCCATACCCAGTTCTACTGTCACGTGGTAACAAATGACTCAACCTGGAATAAGGCAGATCAGGGCTCATAGGATGTTCAGGGATGTTAGTATTTATTGTTTGAATGGAGACTAGAAAAGATTGACTTGTTTAGGTTAGAAAAATGGAGATTGAGAGATAATATGATCATTCTCTATAAAAACATCATAGAGGCAAGTGTGAGAAAGCAGAAGTACTAGCCAGATGTAGAGATTTTTGCTAGCATAAGAGCTCACGGTTGTAAGATAATCTTCTA
Organism: Coracias cyanogaster; assembly: GCA_033124195.1. Classification (NCBI taxonomy): domain Eukaryota; kingdom Metazoa; phylum Chordata; class Aves; order Coraciiformes; family Coraciidae; genus Coracias; species Coracias cyanogaster. Next base: position 77,903 of record JAVSBS010015273.1, on the reverse strand, counting down.
AAATTAGACCAAAAGTCAAAAGAAGCTACCTAGGGAGCATAGGAGTTAATTCCTGGATCTGCGTTTTTACAGAAGTAGAAGTAAATAACAAACTCATATTAAAATGTAGCTTAAGAAAGGATTACCAGGAAGGTGTTTGACACAGCAGTATGTAACTAGAAGAACTTGGACTCTACACCCCAAGACATTCTGCATCCTCATGAGATTCTAAAGGACTTAATGCAGCAATTTAGAAGCTGGAAATTTGAAGTTGAACTTTACCCTGTGTTGGAAAGCCAATGTATCATAGGGTAGGTCTGCAGTGCAAAGCCTCTTTCATGATTGAAGGAGGATTAGCATCTACCCAGGAATAAAGGGAAATTTAGGCCACTTCCCCTATGCACCACACCAAGTGCCATACCATGCAAGCCTGTAAGCAATGGGATTTCAGCCCCATCACTGCCCTCACTTAGCCTGGCACCATGTCAACCCCTGCTTAAAGGCTATCCCATTAGCAAGAAGCACAGTGCTCTATCCTGTTTCATTACTTTATCATTTTCTTTGCTCATGCCCTATTTACTGGGCTTGTAAAATGTGTATAGCCTACAAGTGGCAGAAAGAGTTTAACTAAAAATATACTTACGAGAATTCTGTATAACACAGGCATCGAAACTGTGAAAGGCGTCAGCCATAATGACAATGCTGTTGGACATACATAATTGACTGTGTCTAAGACACCCAACAGCATTCCATGTTATGTGAGTTTGATTTCTTTCTCCTGGATACTGCTGAACAGATTGGTGAGAGTCTGAGGGGCACTCTAGATGCTGAGCTGCACTTTCCACCAGCTCTCCAGCCTGGGATCATTTCTTCCAATGTGTAGGTGTAGGAGAAATCTCATTCCTAATGTGGCATATAAGCTGTATTTCAGTCTCTCTTTATGTTTATCAGTAACATAAATCTCTTTTTTTACAGTGCAGAACATTTATTGGAGGCAGGAACTCATTGACCACATGCTGCAGCAGTTGGAGAGGCACGCCAATTACTGGCACTCCGCAGCACTTACATCAACATTTGCTGTTGCAAGTAATAATAATGAGCCACAGCATGGATTGGATCTCACAACCAATAGCTTCCTTCCTACTTCTTGTTTTTTACCCCATTTTTTTCTTTTCGCTTTCCACCTTTGCATCCTGATTGTCTCGCTCATCCCTGTACCATGCACATGCTCCAGGACTGACAAAATGAATGTCAGTTGGAATGAAGGAAAATGAAGGAAAAGGCAGCTACAACACCAAGGGCCTTTGAATGGTTTCCTTCCAAGTCACTTGCAGCGGACAGAAAATTGTCTTTCCTCTGTAACTGTGTCCAGGCTTATACCCTTG
>JAVSBS010015273.1:43788-59854 GCA_033124195.1 Coracias cyanogaster | reverse complement strand
AGGGACTTGATAATGTCCATTGACATAGCCTCATAGTAAGACGTGAAGATTATTTGATCCAGACTTCTTACATGGATTTTAGTGTTAAAGCTGAGAAATTAATCTCCAGCAGTGTTCTTCCATCCATCCAGACACTGAGGTACTTAGCCAACTCTAGTAGCCATGATTAGTTTAGCTGTGAACACTAAGGCATGCAGACAGAAATATGATACTACTGAGACTTTGGATGTAGGCCAGTCAGTTGTAAAGGCAGGGGCATTAGATCGTATTTTCCAAGCGAGGAGGCACACATACATCTGGGTAAGTTAGTGCGAGCAGGAAAGGATGGGCAGATAGCCACAATTTCTGAGACACACATGTATTATTTTAAAGCAGTATGTCTATCACACCCAGATTTATTATCTTCACATAAAACTCATTCCTTTCACAGAACTGGCTTCTAGTTGTCTCTTTCTAAATTATATGGGTTTCTGTAGCACAGTTTTGCTGTTTGGGAAAGGCACTATAATCATCTGGAGAAAGAAGGCCAATTCACATAGAAATACTTCTTGCAAAAGCTCAGTATTAAGATGGTAATATGCCTTAGGTTTGGTATTCCTGTAGCTGGGAAATTCTGAATTTCATTGGAGAGATTTACTCCCAAGAGCTAAATAAATACCTATCTGTACGTGAGGTTCAATTGCCACATAAATTCAGTGGGTTATTGCCTTTTTGTGCCATTAGTCTTGTGCCATGCCTTTATCAGTAAACAGCATTTATCCACCTTTGCACCTGCTTTGAAACCTCAGGATATGAATTGCTGAATAGAGACGGAAGAAAACCAAAATGGTAACTCAATATCATGGTAAACAGGGCTGCTAAATTCCTCTGGGCAGTGGCCTCTCCCAGCACAGTCTAAGTTCTTGCACATTGTTTGAGTACGGTCCATGTCTCCTTTCCTCCAAATGCCTAAAAAGTTAGGTGAGGAGAAGAAGAAATCGGGGATAAAGGACTGAAGGAAAAGCTCATGAGAATATGAGTTGCTGTTCAGTATTGCAGCTGTCTAGCTAGATACCTTCCTCAGCTGGCGACCCTCTCCTAAGGTGCTACCAGACAGGTCCTGTGGGTCCAGAGTCTTCAGGACTCCCAGCCTGTCTAAAGAGGTACAGCCCATACTTAGCCCCTGGAGGTACTTGTCTTGGGGAGGAAGGCAACAGTTTAATATGACGAACTGACTCTGGAGATCCCCATTTCCCTCCTGTGCCTGTATGCCTATCCCTTTCCCCCAGCTCTCTTGAAGGTAACCCAAGCCAATACTGCCAGCTTGCTTTTGCACTTACTTTTTAGGTTGTCCTTGACTGAACCAAATATAAATGTAGAAAAATGTCGGGTTTGATATGGCTGAACACTTCTTAGTGTGATAAGGAAACCTGCTGAACCAAACAGAGGCCAAATTGTCCCATTACATATGGATATCTTCTGCTTCAGGCAGGTGAATAATCGCTTTGGGCATGTTTCTGTCACTTGGAAAGAACAGTGTGCTGAACAGCTGGGAGCTTGCTGGACTTGGCCTCTGCCTCCTGCCCCAGCCCTACCATCCCCACCAAGAGCATCTGGAGGAAGGTGTCTCTCCAAGTGCCCCAAGGAGAGGCCCCAGCTCTGCCTCAGCCCGTGCTTGCAGACACACAGCCTGTGCGAGAAGCAGGGCTGGCCACCAGTCTGTACTGGGCTGATGCTAGCACACAGAGCAGACGTCTCCAGTATCCAGCAAGCCCGCTGGCTCCTTAGCTTCAACACACTTCAGGGAGTGCAGCTGGAAAGCTACAACTAGCAGAACAACTGCCAACAGTTTTTAACTTGTCTTGAGCATGCTGTGTTCTCCTCTGGTTTGGAAATCATATTGAATCAAGCTATCTTTCATGAAGCTCATACATGTGCCAAAACAGTGTACCTGCATATGCTCTTTGCATCAAGTAGGTCCCCTGTATGGCATTCAAAGTTATGGTGTGACATAATTGGGAAGAAAAAGCTCCTGCTCTGATCTTTCCTAGCAAGCCCAGAAGATAAACGGCTAACTAGCAACAAAATCCAAACCTTCCCTCTGGCAGTCTTGACAACAGAGGAAGACCACCTATATTTAAACACTAGAGAGCAGAGAGGAGGACATTCCTGCTGGAACAGGCAACACAGAGTCCCAAGGACCTGCAGCATCTCCTGCCGCCCATCTAGGGCTGTGCTGTGCTCACCAGCCCTGCCCAGAGCTTGCACTGCCAGCACAGATATGCCAATGTGTCAAGCTTTCTACTTCTTGTCCCTGGGCAAACAGGTTGAGGAAGTATTGTATCCAGTCTTGTTATGGGGCAAGCAAAAGGGTTAATCCATCACAGCCGCACAGTGTCACCAGCTTTCTGGTGTTGCCTGATTTTAAAACAAGACTTAAAGTATTTCTGACCCAGGCCATCAATTATTACCATGCTCTGCTCAATGTCCCTCAAACATTTCTGCAGCACCTGCAGAGGATTTCAATATACTGCAGCCACTATTTAGCCACAGGTTAACTCAGGTGCTCTCCTTCCCTCTTTGCAGTCCGTCCACTTGTTTTCTAGCTGGTATCGCAGCAACTACATTTTTTCCCCTTTGACTTACCAACCCCTGCCCTTGCATTTTTATGAAAACCCCAGAAGTTTTATACGTTGTGGGAGGGATGGCTATCCACCCGAGAACACCTGCTGAGTGTCCGTTTTCTGCAGTTATTATTTGAATTGTCCAAGCTCCCTACATCTGTATAAACCAGATAGTGGCTGACAGAGGAGGCTTCTTCTGATTTATTGGGTGGCTCTTTCTGCAATCTGGCGAGCTACCTAAACCCAGAGAATTGTAGTGATTTCCCAAGATCATTCATAGTATGTGTAGAACAAGCTCCTTCTGACAACCAACCCAGTACCCTAATTGGAGAAATCAAAGCATTTCTTGAGTTGGGTGCTGATGGAGCGTTGGTCACTAGTGTTCAGTGTTCATCTTTTTGGTCAGCAGAAATAATACCCTGAGATAGAGACAACCAACAATTTTCAAAGCAATAGAAAAGTGTCGATATCATCAACAGATGAGATTAGAGATGTGGTGTGTATTGCATTTATAACTGGGCTGCATTACAATGAACATGTGCAGTTTAATGCAGTTAAAGATAATCTGTATCACTTGCTAAACACATTCCATCAGTTTTACATTTATGCAGCTAAAGGCAAATGTTTAAACATTTGGTTAATGCACCATATGTCTAAAATGTTTTAGTTCCATCTGACATTTTAAAAATATTTTTGTTTCAGTGGTAGCTCACTGAGTAAATTCATTTCTTCCAGAGCTGAGTATCCCATACTCCCTTTTGCCACAGCATTCCTAGACCTGTCTGCCATGATGTCTTAATTTTTTGGCTCACTAATCTAATTTAATCTAATGTAATTGGTCTGGCAGCTCTATTAACTTTTCTTTTTTTGCATGTAGGTTCTAAATGAGGCAGAATGTGCGCATGGTATGTGAGGCTGCCTTTTTCCACTTGCCCATTTTAAAGCATGATTGCCATTTTCTGGACGGGGCAAGAAAAGTGGGACAACATAGCCCCTCTGTGCAACCCACCTGGCAGCAAATGAAGCATCCTTCATGGCAGATTAGCAGTGAAGCCTGCTGGCAAGCAATGGCACAGCGTAGATCCGGATCAACTTCGTGCAGACAGCACAGGGTGACTAATGTTCAGTTCATGAAAACTGTACCTCAATAAGAAGACCTTCCACAGCCAGCTTTGGAGACAAGAAGAAACAATACAGAGGCAAAAGTCTGTCTTGCTCCATCTGGAGGGAATTTAGGGTTGATAATGGCCGGGAACCCTCACTACTGCAGGCTGTGTTTTGAGCTCCTTGTAACAACACCAGGCAAAAACATCCAAGCAGATATTATTACTTCAGTGTTTTCAATTGATGACTGCTTCTTCACATGTAACTAACACTCTTCTTTCCAAAAATTTGTAGCACTCTAGAAATTCTGTACTGAGGGCAAAAATGCAACAAGATTTTAAGCAAGATACAAAAGCCATTATAACAAATATCAAACCACCAAGTCACCCTAAATGTTTAATGAAGTGAGATTCAAACATAGCTTAATAGATTTTATTCAAAACTTCATAGAATCATCCTTCTTGGTTCTGAAATAAAATCTTCCAGTTTTCTGTCTGGATCAATTTTGTAAATGAAAATTGCAAGGAAACCCAAGTAAGCTTTTATTGCTGAATTTTCATCAGGCAGTATTGCGAGGAAGATTTATTAGTGTGGTACAAAATCAGAGCCAGTGCACTGACTGCAGTGGTAGCAGAACAAATTCACTGCTGATGTAACTTAATTTAGGTCCTGGGTGCCATGCCAAAAGGATACTTCACCTGATGCCACAATCAGGTTGCACCGAGAGGTAGATTAATTTAGGTTCAATGGATTTATGTCAAGAGAGAATTTAGCCTAATATTCCTCAATCTGGCTTCTATCTAAGGAAATATTCTAAGAGGAATTTTAAGTGGGTTTTGACTGATTTTATTTATTGAATTCCAATAGAAGACCTTATTGGAGAAAGGAGAAGGTCAGCTTTTCCTCAGCACAATCTAATATAGTTGATTGTTGGAACAAGAGCAGGTGCTTCTAAAAGCCAATAATAAATATTTTTCAGAACCTAAGGACAATTTCTTTTTCACAGATGGGGAGGCACCACTTGGTCATGATAGGTTGCAATTTCCAGAAGTCCATCTTCACCTTTGTGGGCATCAACATTGGTTTCCCCAACATCATTGGAAATGTGTAAAAAAGAGGTTTGCATGGCTGCAGATTCAGGTCACAAAGGCTGAGCAGGACTTTAAGAGCAGTTTACACAAATGTCTGACAGGGAAGGCAAAGGGTTTAATTGGTTCTGGCTTGAACAGAAAGGGAGACTGGACAACGTGGTCTGAACTCCCCTGCAGACCTCTCTATGCAGCACAGGCTGCTTTGCTGTTGTCTCATCTCATATAGATCCGGCCCTCTTGGCAAAGGAGTAAAGTATACTTCTTCCCTCTGCAAGACACTGTTTTATACAAATGCTGGCAAATGAATCCTGATAAAGTAATCAATCAGTTTAACAGAATGAAAGCCCTGAGTACTAAAAGGTGACGTGAACTTATTGCCTAACCTATTAAAGGACTAAGCCTGCTGTAGCCCAATTACACCTTCACTATATACAATGAAATAGCTCTCAAGCAATTCGTCAACAAAGAAATAAACCTGTCATGAAAGAAAAATTTATTGTTCATCAAGGCTATGTATTCAGGAAGTAATGCTTCTCTCAGGGTCATGCTGGTAGTAACTCAGCATGAGATTAAAGGAAATTAGAGGGAGTCTTCATTGCATTTTACATTTTCCCTTTGTTGAGCTACCAAATGTCTATCTGAATACCTAAATTCCACCAGCAAGAGATTATTCAGTGGAAAACAAGAGTGTAAACTGATAAATAGAAAGAATAGGAATTTTTATATGACCATTTTTGACTTTGTAAAAACTTTCTTCCTGAAAATAATCTTCTTAAGAATTACATCAGCTCAAAACTAAAGTACCTACACTGTTTTTAAAAAAATTTCTCCTGATTTGTGCTGATGTAGCTGAGAGAGGAGTCTGGCCTGCTGTCAACATGAAGTATTCAGACTCAAGGTTCCTGTAACCATGTATAATTTGGTGTCCTGGTTTGAGTTAGGATAGAGCAATTCTGCTCAGTGGTTTTACTTTTCAGCTAAGTATTTTCTAACTAACTGCACTTTCTGGAGTTAACAGCATATTTTTGCAGACCGCATTTGCTTCTAGCAGTGATAACACTCAATGTTTACAGTTACTACAAGGATCTATATGCAGAAAGGCTCTTATACTTACTCCTGTGCAGACCAAGGTCGCTGCTAACTCTTGTGTACCACATAGGGGGTGCAGGAATTGAAAGGCCGCAGTTACGGGGAGGAGCAGCTAGGACAGGTGACCTTAAACTGACCAGCGAGATATTCCATCCCATATACGTCATGTTCAGTATAAAGCTGTGGGATCACAAGCATCAACCTCTCTTCTGCAATGGTTGGTGTCCAAGGAGGAATTTGTCCATCCTGCCTTTGACCCCAATCCATGTGTTCCTGAATCCAGTTCCACAATCTGGTTCCCATCTGCTGCTGAATCCAGTCTGGGACTTCCCCAGTGCCTGCTCCACAGTATCAGTGGTTTCATACTGGGTTTTTATATATTTGTATATATTTCTTTTTCTTTTTGTTGTTTTCATTGAAGCTGGTTTAGCTTTGTTTTCTAATCTGTAAGTCTCTCTCCTTTATTCCCCTTTTCCTCCCCTTTGGGAAGGTAGAGGGGTTGGTGGAGAGCAATCAGTCATTCTTTTAGTGGCCAGCCTGGCCCTAACCCTTAACACTCTGTTTGTAGTCTAACAAAGAAATTGTGAGGTGAAACAGTTCTAATGATTTTCAGCATTAAGAAGAATTCCCCTATCAATCTTTGCAAAAAAAGACATATGAAAATAGAAAGGGTCATATCACAGGCTCTTGGTTAGCTGAGCAGCAAGTAAAAATCACAGAGAGAAAAGGCTGCGAAATAGGCTTAAATATTGATTGGATGCTCAGTCTCATTCTGAGAAGTTTAAGCTGCATATTCCCATGAGCCTCAACTGCTAAAACCTTTTCTAACACCTCTTCCAGGCTATGCAGGCAACTGTATCTCTACTAACTACAATCAAGCTGTGATTAGCATGGTTTTCTTTAAAGAAAAATAAAAAATGACCCAACACTGTATTATAGAAGATGCATATTTGGTGAGAGGAGGAAATGCAAGGGATTTAAGAACTGCCATTTACAAAATGAGTGATGCTTTTCCCATCATGGGTTTTTGTGAAGATCAGTGGAACAATTGCTCCAGATAAATATGATTCCTGAATCATTTAACAATCATTTAAAGGAAAGCAGGTTCTGCTTCTGAGCAATTAGAGGTATGATCAGAAATCACAGAGCTGCTGAGCAGGGAAGGTGAAGCTAGTTATAATTCTGCTCCTCCACAATGCGGTGAAGAATTGCCATATAATTAAGCCTCCTCAAGCTTTTATGGAAATATTTATGAAATGAGAACATCTTTTAAATAAATTACTGGTCTATTTATTATTCTAAAAGTGTCACATTGACAAAATATTCACCCTGGCCTGATTGTTAAACTTGCTCATGAGTAAGGCTCAGCAAACAGTTAGAAGCTAAAATGCTGAACATTACAACCACAGGACATTTTCTGTCTGTGCTGACTACATGACCCCATCAACTCAGGCAGAAGAGACAAAACAAACTGGGATCACAGCAAATGGAACAGGGAAACCGTGCTTCTCCAGCATTGTCTTCCCTTACCCTGACTGCACAAAGGCTGTCAAATAAACACCATGTGAATTATATGTCCCCTTATTTCAGAGAGAATATTGCAGAGCCGCAGGGCTAGAGGAAAGCAAGATAGGTCAATAGACACAATAAAATTCTTGGAAACATTCTCCTAGGAGAAGAAACTGCAATGATTGGAGTTTTTTACCTGAGGTCCCAGTTCATGAATAGGAACCAGTTAGCTTATGACGGCTGAAGTGGTTTATGATTTCCAGATGTTGTCTCTGCCCTCTTGGATCCCATTTGTGCAGCAATGCCATCAGAGATGTTTGTAGAGCTACTGGTGAGCCCCATGGTACAGGTCAGCTAGAGCGATGACCATTAGGGCTAGCTCCCTTCTGGGCTGTGAAGAACTTAGAGGATGTAAGAAGGGAATAGAAATGAAATTAAACACTAAATCAGCTCAAATACAAGAACAGATTCCTTCCTGACAAGTGAACATATGCTGTGGACCTTGATGCTGAAGGGCACCCCTGAAGGGCACTGCTGAAGGTGAGAAAGTGAAAGAATTGGGTGTGAATACTGCTTTGCTAAAGGCAGTGGAAGTAAAAAAATCACTATGGTTTTGACTATCAGTAAAAAGAGTAATAATCTTTCTTAAGCTTACTTTGAAGTCTTACTTCATTGCTGGAGCCAATCTGTAATGAGTAACGTGGTAATATGCAGCCCCAGGGTGGTCCCCAGAGCCCCTCAGAGTCACAGAGAAAGGATGAGGCAGTGGTCACAGGTTGCAGCAAGGGAGACTCCAACCAGACACAAGGAAAGATTTCACAGAGGTAGCAGGGTTCCAGAGGGGCAGTGCCACCTCTGTCTTTGCAGGTGTCAAAACCAGCCTGGAGAAGGCTCTGAGCAACCTGGAGTAATTTAGCCCTGCTTTGAGCAGGAGGTAGAGCAGCTGGTCCCTCCTGACACGTGTATCTTATGGCCTCAAGTACTTCACCACAGAGTCAGGTTAAACATTAATACCTCAATGTTAGTGAGACTGGTCCTATGAAATGATGGAAGACGGAACATTGACTCCACATAGGAATGACAGTGTGGACTAGTCCTGGGCTCTACAAGGCTTTATGTGCAGGAGAAGAGCCAGTGCTGGAATCCACCAGCATGTCTACAGACATGGATGGGAAGGGAAGCATCAGTGTGTGACAGCACTGAGGATGTCTATCACCATGGCTTGAGTCTTGACTTGCTAATGGATCTACTTTAGAGGGAAGGGAGTTAAATAAAGATTAATCTTTGTATTCTTAGTGAAACGAGAAAGAAATGTAGAACGACCTTTTATGAATTCACTGATACACTTCCCTCACTATGTCTGGTAAAAGGCAATAATAATCGCTCTACAGAGACTCAAGGAAAGTCATCAGAGTACATTGTTCCCATTTGATTTTTCATCATTTCTGTCTATCTCCTGCCACAAATCATCTGAAATTGTCTCCATTCATTAGAAAAGAATATAATTAGGAATCATATGAAAACATTTCTTTTTTTAAAGAGCACTAACTCTGCAAATGTCTGGTAGATAAAGAATATTTTCCAGATCCCCTGGCCCCGCTGGAATGAAACTAAAGGTGAATTATTTTTTAGAGACATCCACAAACCTCCAACATTTTCATTTTATTTCAGTATTTTTTTGCTGTCCCTACTGACCTCAGAAACTCATGCCCCCAAGGCACGGAACAATCACCTTTTCTGTTATTATTCGAAGAGAGATATTTGTTCCATAGTTTTAAATAGCAATGCAATAATAAGGCAGAGGTTTATTTGACTCACAGATATCAGCAGCTGCAGTTCCCGTTAGTATAATAACCACAGCTTCCCAGGCTGCGAGGTTTACGTGACATCCTTGCACATCCTATGCACAGATTTATGGCCAAGTCCATCTTAGAAAAATGATTCTGTAATTCTAGAAATCAGAGCTCCAAAAAGCCATCTAAAAAAAGCCAAAAAGCCATTGGCAAAAATATATATTTTTCTAAGAGCATAAGCTCTTTCAAAAGACTAAAATTCTTCACATCACAAGGAGCTTGTGTAACAGTGTTTGTATGAGCACTCACGTAGCTTACATAGTGCGCAAGGCCTTGCAATGGCTTCATGCACTGGTGCTAAATGCAGACAGACTTGACTACTGATTATGTCTCCCCTGCTTTTTACCTTTCATTCAAGTCTCCAAGCTTGCAGCAGTCATATCTGGATGTAGCATTTCTTTATATTTTTTTGGCCACTTACCCAGTCTTCTTTAAAAACACCACATCCTCAGTAAATGTAATTCTTTGCTCTTCCCTGTAGTTTCATGACATACTACTGACATGTAAGCCCTTGGCTTTTGAGACTAATAAAGCTCCCCTTTGTATTTTGTGGGCATCAAGTGTTCAGTGTGGATGAGGGCAGGACACCTGCATGTTATGCAAGCAAAACCACTAAGTGTAGCACAGTTATTTTTCTGACTTAAGAACTGTAGTGTAGTCACTGAGTGGTTTTCTCCCTGCATTCCCTTTGTTTTTGTTACAAGCATATGAAAACACTAATTCTGCATATGCTCCAGTGAAGACAGAAAGATGTCTTTTTCTCCATTGACTTCAGTAAGGATGGAATTTCTTCCATGAAACCTAAATGATCTTGAAAGAAATATTTTCAAAGCTAGCTGAATAAATCTGATCAACAGCAAACTTCCAGATCAATTGACTTAAAAGTGTCAAATTTCTGACTGTCATATTCCGGAGCTGCTCAGCCAAAGTAAATTTGTTTACCACTCTTGAACTCAGCAAAGCTTGCCATTTTACACTAGTTAAGGAACTGTGTCAAATTACAAAGCAAAATCATATTAAGCTAATTTTAATTTATTCTGTGACCTTCCCTTACAAAATTACAGTCACCCAGTGTGAGTAATTTCCATTGAATACGTTTTCCCCACTATGATCAATAATGGAAGCAGGGAGCGGATGAGAAGATACTGTAGCTATGTTGGCAAATTTTCCCAACAGATTTGAATGACTGCTTTATTTCTCACAAATACTACATTTTAAAGCAGTCTTATGTGTTTTAACTACGATGGGTAGCAGCTCGCTAGACCATCACTGCAAAGCACTGCCTGAAGCTCTAAAACATTGAAACTAATGATCTAAAATTTCATAGAGAGAACCACAGGCTACATAGTGGGTCTGTGTCTCTGTTACAATAAAATATTTTTTATGTAAACCAAAATGACATATATAATTTCATGAATAGAGCTTAGACCAAGGGAAAAGAAGTGATGTAGCCAGTATGTATACATATAAAACACCTTCTGCAAGATGCAAACAGTGTGACTGGTGGGAGTCTATCTTTCCCTGTCATGCCAGTCTAAATGCATGCATCACATTGGATGGGCTAAATTCATTTTAATTCCTCTTTTCTCATGCCAAGAAATTCATCCTGATAATGAAAAAAGGTCCATTTAGTTTTCATACCAATTCTCATCTTAAAACATTTGAAAATTTTGTTTTGTTTTAAAATGTCTTCACCAACATTTGACAGGCTAGAAAGGTCACCAAACAATTTCAAAGGAGTTGTCTGATGATTTTCCTATCACACTGGTGAGCAACATCTTTATTTCAAATCCATGAACAACAAAATGTTTTATTTTTCTTTCCCTGTAGGCAGCCTCAACACCATGAACACTTGGGATTTCTGCTTCACATTGGAAACTTAAGTGACTCGTTTCATGCTCACTATTCACCCTTTTTTTTCTGCTTCAGGAATTCAAACAATGTTCACTAAGTTGATAGTCACAATGATCCTTTGTATAGAAAAAATTAAGGGTTATAAGGTAAAGAAGTACAGGATGGAATAACAGTTATGTCAGATACAATGCAGCAACAAAGTATAGCTGGTCATCCAAAGCTTTTGGCCAAAGGGCTGCTGAGGCAGCATTTGTCATGGTAGGATAAAGGTAAGTTCTGAATTTTGTTTCATATTTGTAGCATGCCTGCTTGATATGTGCAAAGGTTGCCCCTGCCCAGTGTAGGCTGGGGGAGACAGGATAATTCCCGCCCTGAAACCCACAAACATCCATTTGCATTGCTCAGTGCGAAAGCAGACTCCATTCCAGCCTAAACCAGTACACCTGGTTAGAGGCAGGAGATGGTCTACTCTCAAAAATCCCACACGAGTATGAGTTTGGAAGCAAAAACACCTACAGCTGGGGTGAGGAAGGGGATGTTCATCCTGCCCACTGCATGTTGCTGCAGAGGCCACCCAGCTGGGAGACTGAGCTCATCAGCTGTGTGGCCCATGCACCAGCCACTCTGCCAGCAGGGATCACCAGCATGTGCTGTCCTTCAGCCCCTGGATGGACATTGATGCCTACAAGGTTGTTGTGTCACCTCATACAGCCAGCCAAATTACACTGCAAGCAATGCACTGTGAGGCAGCCAGAGTCACAGCATGGGTAGGCATGAGAAGTGCCAGGCTTGGACATCTTCTCATAGCTGCCCATTGACTGCTCTAGAGCCACAGAGAAAAAACAACACTGTTTGAATGTCAGACAATGTCCTTCACTGGAGGCTTTATTCTGTGATCTTCATGGGTGGTAAAGAGCTAGAAGGGGAAATACTTAGCCCACACCAGAATTATTAATGCCTTCCTTTATGAAATGAGAAAGGCATGTATGAGCAATCCCTAAACACAAGCTAGATGGCTAGATCAGGGAGCTGCGAGTCTGGCAAGGTGCCATCTCCTATTTTGCTATGAGATTTCTAGGGGGGCCTCCAGCAGTTCCTTGAATTCTCAGGTTTTCTTTCCTAGTTAGAATGGGACATGTGGGTAAGGGCAGCAACTGCACTTCTTCTGAGCAATGAGCTCTTCCAAACAGTGAAGAAAGAGCTAGTGACACTTGGCATGTCCAGAAATCATGTCAAGTAATTGTCTACAGGGGTTTGGAGATGAGGCTAATGTCATCAGCCTGCTTTTAGAGAACTGGGTATCTGTAAATATTATTATATGTAAATATATATATGTATTACATATATAACATGTAGCTATCTGCAAAAGCTATAAAGATGCATAATACAGCAATAGTTGGGAATACTTAAAGTTGTTGTGCCTTATTTTTTATCACTCTTCTTCCCTAAAACCAAACTGGAGTAAAAAAAGAAAACAAAACAACCAAACACCAAAAAAACACTTGAAAGATAACAAGAAGGAAACAAGATATCCATGAGCAGAATAGGTTTCTGACTAGACTAGGTTAGGGAGCAGGTTACAGCTGTGTCTCTAATTTATCACTAGTTATTATTTTTTAAACATTCTTTCTCAGTTATTCTTTTTTTAAAAAGACCTACCAATCCACAGATATTCAGTAAAATATTCCATTAAATAATTACAGGGGAATTTATCAAATGTTTTGAACTACTCAAATAGGGAAACCTTCAGTGCCAAAGCAAAGGAGCAGCTTTCTACACTGTAACCAGAACTTCTAAGAATAAAAGTCCTGACTGAAATAAACATCACACAGAGTTGAGACTCTAAATAACCCAAGTGCCAGTACTAAGGAAATAGAAATCACACCAGAGAGTTCTTTAAAAAACACACCAAACAAATCCAAGAGGAAATCTGTCTGTGATGTTTCTATAGGAACAACATTGTACTTTATACTTGCAAATCCCATGTAAAACTCTAGAAAACAAAACTACCCTTCCACCCTTTCAAAAATACACACCAGCCCCTCCAGACATCTATAACCTGGGTGTGACACCAGGCCTGTTGCTCAGTTCTGGCAAGTACCTTTGGGTACTTCATTGTATATTATCTAAGATTTTGTTATGGAAAGAAACCAGAGGATTCAAGGACACTGTGCAACTCCCAAAGGAGCTAGTCAGTACAGTTCTACATTTCTGTCACTCCCATGTTCTAGATATGTTATTTAGCCTTCTCTTCTTCAGACCCATGCTAGTGAAATGGATGTAATGATGCTATCCCCCTCAAGGGCTTTTGTGTGAGGCAAACATTGAGCAGATAGTACCATACCCATGCCTTTTGGTAACTGAAATATCATATGCCTGTAAAACAGAGAGCAGTGCTGCACAGCAGGGAAGTTGTCAATGCAGCCCACATGGTAGAAAGACTTCTGGCTTGCTCCATTGCTCCTATGTTCCCAAAACAGAAGAGAGATGCAGGATAAAAAGAAAATGGAATCTTCTGTGTTTGCAGGTTTCCTAATGTGGGAATCAGACTTCCCGTAGTCAGCATTTTAGAGAACAGAAATATTAGAAAATAACTTAGAAGAGGAAAAAAGTCAGTGATACCAAAAATAATAAAAAAGTCAAATGTTCTTTTGCTCCTGCTAGATGAAGTGTGGTGCACTGTAAATTCAGATGTAACAAGAAGTAATCAAAGATAAGAATGTAAGTCATAAAACCCAGCAGGTTGTCTATTAAGGAAGACAGATAAACCTTTCAGCATGGGAAGATGGCTGTAACAAAAAAAAAATTCCACAGGAAAAGCTAAGGAATGGGTGAAATGAAGACTACACAAGAACTTGAGGTAAATAATAGAACTTAAGTAAAAAAGAATAGGTCAAAAAAGAAATCATTAATGTCTCCCAGAGACAGAAGAGCACAGACCAAATGCCAGAAGAGGTAGCCATTACTGAAGTTAAATAAACTATTTGCTTCACTGTTCATGAGGGAGGAGGAGGAACTGTTGCCAAAGAGAGAAGAGCACTTTCCTGAGTGAGCTAAAGGAAAGTGAAAAAGAACTCGAGGTCAAAGAACAAAAATTGATAAAGCAATGAGATTCTGAGAATGTTGCTGAGACCCTGGGGCTGAACAGGTCCCATCCCACTCATTGGGAAGAGCACAGCAAGGAGCCCCTTAAATGGAGTCAGCTTGGATTTACTGAGGGTAGACCATTCCCGCTCAAACTGATTGCTTTCTATGATAAAATAACTAGATTTGTGGACAAGCAGAGATCAGTAGAGATCACTTATGTCAACTTTAGCAAGGCTTTTGATAGTGTTTCCAAAAACATTATTCTATATGAGTTCAGACGCTATGGTCTGGATGGGTGAACAACCAGATGGGTAAAAATTGGTTGGAGGGCTCACAGGAGAGGGGTTAATGCATTGTACTCTATCCAGAGACAGACAGGGGCTGACTGGCTTTGTCAAGAAAGCTCTGGAGAGTCCTGGCAGACAGCACACTGCCCGTGAGTCAGGAGTGTGCCCTGGCAGCAAAGGTGGCTGATGGCATCCTGACTGTGCTAGAGGGAGCGCAGTCATGAGCTCCTCCTGCTCAGCAGCTATTAGACCACATCTAGACATTGTCTCCTTTTGAGAGCCCGAGTACAGGAAGCATTGCAAAATTGGAGAAAAAACTGTTAGGAGCTGGAGCACTAGACTTGTTCAGCCTGGAGAAAAGGTGGCTTCAGGTGGACCTGGAAGCAGCCTGCCCAGACCTATGAGGATGTCATCAAGAACATGACCAAGCTTTCCACAGTGATGCATTGTGGAAGGATGAGAGACACCGCACATAAACTGGAAGAAGGAAAATTCAAACTGAGTATCAGGAAAATCTTTTTTAATCTTTTTTCCCAACAGATTTCAATTTCTATCCATAAAACCAGGGAGAAAACCTTTATTCCAGTAATGCAGGAACCTTGACAGACTATGTTCACAATAATAACGGGCTGTTAGGTCTTCAGATAAATGCAGATCATGAAAACCCATGTGTTCTTATGCTTGTAAATAATTACAATTTAAAATGCCATAAAAAGAAGTCAATAAACCCATTCCCAGGATTTCAGCAAATAGCATTGTCCAAAGATTATAACCCAAGACTGGGGTCATTCTCAATAGATAGCTGCCTCATTTCCCTTTCAAAGAAACAGCCATCTATCACACTGCAACTCTTCAAAAAAGTATAATAAAAAATACACACTCATTAACCTGCAGAAAGGAAATGGGAGGGGATAAAACATGCTGATGAAACAGAAATAGGTCAGCCTAGCCAAGACAGGCAATTGTAAGGAGCACGAAATGGACTAGACCAAATAAGGCAATTGGATGGTAGCACGCTAGATGAAACTCAGGCTAGACATGGGGTTTGTGGGAAACAGTTTAAAACTACTTGTAAGCATTTATTGGCTCTAATTAGTTTCCTTTCTCCAAAGAAAAAGATAAAGGCGTTACTGTGGACAGCTCAATGAAGATGTGCATTCAACATGCAGCACCAACCAAAAAGAAAAAAGAATAAAACAGGGATATTGAGCATTCAGACAGAGAATAATACAGAGAACATAGAAATCAATGAGATGTCCTCAACCTTGTCAAGTCAACAGACATTTACTATGTGTGCCACCTCTCCTGAAATCCACAGCCCAGAGTGCCTCGCCAACCAAAGCAACCTAATTACAGAATTAAATAATGACAAGTGGAGATAAATTTGATTCTCTGTTCACAAATGGAGTAAAAAGCAAAGGGCTGAAATGAAGTTTGGATGAGGGCTGTAGTCCTTACCGGCTGATGGAGAATTTATTCCTAGAGAAGAGCAGAGACAGAGGTGTAGAGGAGCAAGAAAACAAAGAAAAAGCCTTCTCTGACTGCTGAGTTGAAAGCAGTGTGAGCAGATGGCTAGGTTTGTTTGTAGG
>JAVSBS010015273.1:0-38506 GCA_033124195.1 Coracias cyanogaster | reverse complement strand
GGAAAGGAAAGGAAAGGAAAGGAAAGGAAAGGAAAGGAAAGGAAAGGAAAGGAAAGGAAAGGAAAGGAAAGGAAAGACTATCAGGAAGGTCTCCTGAAAAAAAAGGTTAATAAAAATAGAAGGAATTTTATCACATTGTTCATTTTTCAGATTCCTTGGATGACACAACATGTCAACCAGCATCACTCACATTATTTGCCATGACAGATCCTGCCTGACACCATGAATCACAGTCACCCAAGGCATGTGATTGGCAACTGTGAGTGTAGCAGGGACTAGTAAATCTCTGGTTTCCATTTGCACCTACCTACTGTGCATATGCAGGAGCTGCGGTTGCACACGCAGCCAGCTGCTCTTGGTTTGTTGGCAGATTCAGAAAGAGCAATAGCAAGGGACAGAGTCTCCTTTTCAGCACTCCGATTTCTTTCCAATTCTCTGTGCAAAATGACGAGAGATTTCCACTAAAACATCAAAATACCTTTCTAGGTGTAAGACCAACTCTGCATAAGATAAAGAAATAAAAACTGTATAAACAATCTTAGCATTCAAAAGCCTTTCCAAGCCAATTGCAGTATAATGAATTCAGTGTAAATTTGTGCTGACCTTGGATACAAAATGATCTCCTTCTGCCAATAATTTGCATAGCGGATATTACTTTTGAGTCAGGAATACAGTAAATTGCAGTGTGAAGGTTTTTAAAGGATGAAAAGAAAGTAGCAAGAATCTCTCTGGGTCTCAGCTCAGAGAGACCTGTGCAAGCCAGGAGAGATACCAACAGGCTCAGCAGAAATTCGTTCCTCAAGTGAGGAAAGAATTGCATTGTTTTTAAGGAGTAAGTGCCTTTGTTTTTATTCATGTATGTTAATCCATGCACATGGTGTGTCTGGAAGCTCACAAAGTAAATTGTGCATAGGGCAGAGAAGGCAGGAAATGGCTGTTCACACTACACCTGCTACCCTAACAGCCAAATGCCTTCCCATCAACCTGGGCAAACGCCTTCATGCTTAGGGCAGGGAGTGGTGTGGATCAGGGCATCTCACTCCACACGGTGTGAACCAGCAGTTGGATCCAGAAACAGCTTGCATGGAAGCAGAATGGAAAGAAGAAGAAAAATTTTTTCTGGCCTGTATGCCAAAAGGTTTTGCTCAGACTGCTCTTGAAAAACTTCACAGTTGCTAACATGCCTTTGGGACTTCTGTGATCCACCCAGCTGCAAGGACAGTGCCTCAGCATAGACAGCCCAGGGCTCTCTCCCTCTGCCAGTAGCAGCTGGGGGGATCATCCTTCAGCCACGGGCAAAGTACTGAGTAACCCTAATCCTCCCTGCTCTTGTCAGTGCTTTTCTCTTTCTTCTTCACCCTCATGTAACATCAGCTCCTCAAGGTTTCTTGAACTTCTCCCCTACCCCTTTCAAACTCCCATATCTAATGGCTCCATAGTCCTACTAATAGAACAAGTCTTGGGTACTTTCAGAATACTGAAAGTTAGTGCAGAGCTTCCTGCTAATGCTAAGCACTACTGACCTATGAGCAAAGAATTGTCTGAAATGGTGGAAGGACTGAATGCATCTGAAGATGCAGTTCTACACCTTCATTAATCACAGTTTGTCATATGTACCACACATGCCTTTAGCAAGTTAGTCTCTACTGAAAGACTTTATTCTTAGTGTAATTATCAAACCAGCACAGGTATTTCCTCTTACTGGTTGATATTGTAAAGCATAAACTGTGGTTTCTATTTCTCTGTCTCTTTTTAACACATCCAACTATTTAGTGAGTTATTCACACTCATGATCTTAATCTAGTTCAGGCGTAATAAACATCATCTTGTGTTTGTAGAACACCTTTGTCCCATAGGATCTGAAAGTACTTAACAGAATTGTACTGCTTTCCTAGATAGACTCATTTTTATTCAAAAAGATGGTAATGTGTCTTGTACAGTCAGAGATTTTTTAAGTGTATCTTTAGATGTGTCAGCCCTTGCCCAAGAGAATTTCAGTAAATATGCTTAGATCGTTGATTCATGCAATTCTGGACCTCTTCCACTTTATTCTCAAAAGTCAATATTTTTGAAGGATTCAGTATAGAAATGTTAGTACAGCACATTGGTAAAGACAGCTCTTCTTCTGAGGGGATATGAATGCTAGCACCAGAAAAACACTGTAAATATTAAGAGAATATTGTTCATGACAGAGGAGTGGATGAAGTAAAATGAGGCCCTGACTAAGCTCATGTGTTGTTTATTGGGTGAGTGCTTCCAAGAGCAAGGAAGAGTTTCCTGCTGGACTGCATGACACAAGAGATGTTAACATACACAGTGTGGTTTACAAACCATGCTTGACTTGCTGCCTGAAGGCGGATTCC
Organism: Coracias cyanogaster; assembly: GCA_033124195.1. NCBI lineage: Eukaryota > Metazoa > Chordata > Aves > Coraciiformes > Coraciidae > Coracias > Coracias cyanogaster. The sequence goes on along the minus strand of JAVSBS010015273.1, from coordinate 36,143 downwards.
ATCACCTTCCCCAAATCCTGACTGATGAAAGTATGGGAGTGTATGGTGCTGTGCAGCACTGCAGGGAAAAGGGCTGGATGAGGTTTCAGAGAAGACATGACAATGGAGTCCCACTCCTGTCCATGGCATGTTACACTGTGGATGCCTCAGAGGCCAACAGGACCACTTGCACTTGATGGTACCTTTGTCTACCCACATGCTCTGCTCCCCATTCAGCTGTCTGGCCCCACTACTGCCTGGCGCTGTCCCTGACATCCCTGTTCTCATCTACACAGTGGAGGAAAAAAACCTGCTTACTACAGTGACATGAAGGGCTTTGAGACGATGTGGTGTAAAGGACGGGTAAATGTAAATGACAGCCAGGTCAATAAGAGTAAAGAGCATTTGACCTTTCTTCCCCTGCACAGTGGATGGAAGGGGATGGGTATGGCTCTGAAGTAGAGATGAGCTATTTCTGCTGATATTACTGGTGCTGGTGATTCTTCCAGGTGAGCTGAGAACAAAGGACTCAAACATACATATCTACCCAAAATATACTAAAAGGCCACTTTGCAATGTCTTTGTAGCCACAGGACAGTGGCCAAGTGACACCCTGCCTCCTAACACCCTGCTGTTTGACTAATACTGGCGGTGTAGGCAGACTGCGGACACTCTGCCTTTGACCAAGCATGACATTGCTTATGATCCTGTGTTTGCTATCAGTGGTTGGTTGAGGCGCTGTATGGGCATGTTGTTGCTCATCTTTCCTACAGCCCCAATAAAGCTTTGTTTTATAAAGTGTTGTCAGACTCCATTACTATTTGGACCACACCAAGTTAGGTGGAAACAGTTAGCAACCTTAGAGCAGACTGAGGGGTTTGGATGAAGACCAAAAACAAGGGTGAGAAGGTTTATGTGGAAGCAGGAGACAATTTTTTACTTCCAAGCACCTAATCAATATTGCAAAATTATCTCAGCAATAAGTGTTAAGCTCCTGGCAAGGTCAGAATGGTTCATCTTCCTTCCATAGTTTAAAAACAAGCAAGCAAGCAAACAAAAAAGCCCTTTTACATAGTACCCTTCAGCCTTGTTCTTCAAAATATCCCTGGAAAATGAGGGTCCTAGAGCTGTCCCTAGACAGAAGAAATCCTGCGACATATCTCATAATAGAAGACATATGTTGGGGAATTCCCTTATCTGAACTTCCAAAGCCTGCTGCATGTGATCCTCAGTGTCTGTAGGGCCTGACAAAATGCTCTCTAAGTCAGTTGGATACCCCTAATTGATTGCAGTGGGGTTTGAGGGTTGCTTTAGCTGGGAACTCCTTAGAAATCCTTAGAGAACAAAAGGCATAAAGTGCTCAGTGGTGGAGAGGAGGAATGAGTTTGAGAGGTGCTTGTGAATGCCAGGCTCCAAAAGAAACATGTTTGAGGTAGGTCATGGGAGACACCAAACACAACCATTGAAACCCACGTATTTCCTTACAGAAAACAACTTCACTTGTTTCAAATAAGGACAGAATGAGAGAGGAAGGAAATGAAGATGGAAACTCTCACAGAGCTGCTACAGGACTTGAATTCTTGAGCAAGACCTGTGGCCTCTATCCTGCATGTTCTTTCTCACAGTCATTCAAGAGAAATAACTCCACATGCTGCAGGCTAGGCACTGACAGGAGAATTACACAAGTCTTTGTTCTGTGTTTTGGAGCCAAAATCTGTGCTACAAATGGGGAAGATAAATATTATTAATTCCAAGTTAAAGTCCTGTATGGAGCTAATAGAACTATTTGTTATCAGGACACTTTTCTAACCTCAGTGTTACTGCTGAAAGCTTTGTATTTTCTTCATTTCTTGCTGGTATAGATTCTTGATTGGAAAATTACTGCTTTACACACAGGTGGTCTGACACTTAGGAGTGCAGAGGCAGATGATCAAGGACATTAAAAAGCACAGGGTATCATGCAAGCACATGAACAAATTTGTAAGATCGAGGCAGTCACCATGAGAGCTACACACTCTTGGCTCTAAGTCACTTGGGACGTGCCTTCATCAGTAATTAGGAAGGGCCTATTTGTCCAACACATTCTGTCCCATCTGACACCACAGGCCATTTAACTAACAGCACATTGCAGTGGATGATGTTGAGTAGCAAAAGGAAGCAGCTGAAATATGGGATGTGCAAACAAGGCCAGAAATTTCTAAGTATGATCTTGCTTTTTCCTATCTTCCTAGAGGAAAACTAATTGTTTCCTATCTAACCACATGGGTCAGATGAACTGGAACAGCTACCAGAAGCCAGGTGATCCTCCTGCATTGGGCAGCTGACACAACCTGACAATTTCTGTGCTGCAACACCATGCCAAGCTCCAGAGGGGTGATTTTTAAATTAGATTCATCTCAGCAGACCATTCCAAGCTTGATTTTACCATTTTTGCCTAAGGGAGGATAACAAACGTGATTGTTGAAATCTCTGCCTTCTGGGGGCTAAAGATATAGGTGAAAGAAAATTTCATTTCAAACACTTAAAGCCGCTCTGTTTTTCAGAAAAGAATCCAAGTTTTCACGTTCCTACCATGACCTGTGTGGAATAAATTAACCACTAATGCGCAGTTCTTACTATCAGTGCTTAGAAGAGAACTCTGGTACTACACCTCTTACTAGATGGAGAGGAGGACAAAAGATTTGATAGTGTTAAGGTGAAAGTACTGCTCTTCTCACCTAGTCACAGCAGCCAAAAATGACATTTTACAGGTGAGCATTACTGGACTGCGTTCAGCAGCACCTGGTGGTTTGGCACAGCGTGTCCATACTGCTGGCCAGGCCCCCATGCAGCACAAGCAGGACTTAGAGTAGGGGTGAAAAGATGTGGGAGCTTCTTGCTTGAAATAGCCTCTGTGATTCTGACATTGCAGTTAATTAACTATAAGCCTGCAGAGTTACTATTGATTGCAGACTGACAAGAAGTCTGGGAACAGCCTAAGTCTGGTCTCCCCTTGTTAGCTCTCAGTCAGCTGATCCCACAGAGGTCTGATCACACTTTCCCACACAGCAGCAGCACCACTTGCTCTGGATGGGTTCCCTCCAGTGCTAATCCCAGTGCCCTGTTGCCACTTATTCCCTCCCACGTGCCTGCCTCCAGTGTGTACTGATGTGCCCATGACTGTGCTGTGGCCCAGCGAGGAACGTGACCAATGACACCCACGAAAAGGAATGTTCTTCAGCTGCTCCAGCATTCTATTCTGCCTTTGTGGCCCCACAAATAGCCAGGACAGCCATGGGCAGCAGTGTGACCAGGCCCAGAGATCAGTAGGGCTGCTTGAGGGGACTAATGCTGATGAAAGGAGATGTCACACCATGGCTGCTGAGCCATCCTTCTCACCCTGAGCTAGGTGAGAAGGTTATTGCTTCTGTTTCAGATCAGACAGAGGGCTTAAATACCTAAAAACTTCTCTGTTTCCTTCCAGATATATTAATTGGTCTGATAAAAGAAACACTTCTCCCTGTGACCTTCATGTCATGCAGAATGTAAACAACCCTCGACATAAACAACAAACTCCAACTACATGATGATTATTTAGTATTAAGTGAAAATGCTGCTCTGCATTAGCTGCACAGGAAGGTAATGACACAGCTGTTAATGGTCTACACAGACCCAACACAGGAGAATACTGTCAGACCCAAAAACATGATGGAGCTGGTCTTATGGACATGTAGTTTCAGTTCCTAGTCAGGCACAGGCAAATTCCTGACTCCTGGATGTAAAATAGCATTAATATTTCTTCTCATATCCCAGGAGCTTCCTGGGGACCAAGGGGCTGATGCTTGCAGAGTCTTTAGCAGCCACAGGTATAGAACTTTTCTGTCACAGTGGGGGACACTATTTTGCTCTTTTGCTGCTACTGGCCTGTATTTTTGAAACTAGAGAACACAGGAACCTCTCAGAGAATCTGGGGTGAGCTCATGCACACAAAGTGGTTCTCTGTCCAGCTGTCTGGACACTAGGCCTGTGGACATGCCACCTCATGGGAGTGAGGAGCAGGGTAAGCAGCAGTGTCTCTTACACCCACTAGCAGAGAAGTAAACGACGGGACAAGGCACCAGCTTCTGCTGTCCCCAGGCACCAGGGCTAAGGCAGGCCTGGAGCAGACCCACAGCTGCTGGCTGCCTGCACCACATGCAGTAGCAACCTGGAAGCACTGTCATCACAAACTGAACCCAAATCCAACAGAAATCTGTTTATCTCAGTCCTTACATATCTTTATCACAACCTAGAGGTAAAGAAATTTTATACCTGAGATAAGGAGGGTATCCATCATGAGGAGCCACAAGGTCAGAGTTTCACTGTGGTAGGTACTAATCGGGAATTTGCCTGTCCTGATGAATTTACAGACAAAGCAGTACCAAAGGTTGTGGCTGCTGATGTCATGGAGAGCATAAAACAAGTATTCTCAACTCTAAATATTAACTTTATTCCTTTTCCTTGCACCAGATTAATAAATAGCATTAATCTACTCTTGCACAGATCAATAATTGATCAATAATAAAAGCAACTTCTTGTCACAAACAGGTACTTCTATGGTTCCAGTTAAAGTGCAAGATGAACTAAAAACTTCATAATAATTTCAGTATGTTTGTATGTTTAAAAGCTGAGTGGTATTGTTCATTTTTTGTCTTGATCCTCAGAACCACACCATAAGTACTGGTGTCAAAGAAGCCTCCTGCCATCCTGCGTGCAGCACCAGGAGACTGGATGGAAACATTCACCTATTCACTCTGGTGCTAATGCTGCCTTCCTGAGCGTCCTCCCCATCTGATGTGCAAATGAGGGGTGATCTCCGGTAGTCAGAGCTGGCTGCTGGGATAGACAAGCCTCATGATGAACATGGAAACGATCTTGGGAAACTATTTCAAAGAAGAGGCTTCATGGAGTAAGTAGTAAGGCACTTCATGTCCTCCTCAGGCCATCACCAGCAGCTGAATTTGGGAGAACAATGCATTCAGAGCAAGGGCTTTGGCTCATCACTCCTGTTCCTTCTTGGCTGGAAGGAGTCCTTTTCTATTGACTGTCATTAATCTGGGCTGTCTTTACTCAGATTTCCACAGGTGGAAAGAAGTCAAGGGGCCCAGGCAGGGAAAGTAATTAAGTTTTCCATGAAAGCTGGATCTGCCATTTCTGGAGCAGGCTGGTGTGCTCAATGTGTATCACAGGCTTGGCCTTTGGAGAGATTTCAGGAAGGCAGAGGGATATATTTAATCCATCAGTCTTCTGATTTCTGCGTTGGCACACCTAGAGCTGCAGGCAGTAGACTTGCAGGCTTTAAGGCCAGTGGGATCATTACAGTTGTCTCATCTGCCTGCCTGTGTAAGGGAGCCTGACACTTTTCCCTGGCGATGTCCCCATACGGCCCAACGCTGTGCAGTTCAGTGAGAGCATGCTCCTTGTGAAGACAACCAGGACTGATTTACAGGCTCCCAGTTATGGAGATTCCCTCCCATCCCTGTGTAACTTGTTCCAGTAATGAATTATGAGAAGGAAGGGAGCTGTTTAGTCAATGGTATTTGTGTATGATGATTTTACATGTTGCAACGGTGCCCACTGCAGTAAGTAAATTGCCCCCTGGCTTTCATAAACATCATCTGTACACAAACATTATCCAGAGCAACTGTATGGCAGGGAAATTCTCCAGTGTGAGATAATGTCATCTCTACAGCAATAAGAAAGGTGGAACGGTACTTACCAGCTGGGAAGGAAGGAGAGGCGACAAACAGCAGCCAGCTGTAAGATGACCGTGTCAGGGCTACAGCTGCTTGGGTCTGCCTGATTTAAAGCACCAGCCCCACAAAGGCATGCTGAGGAAACTAATTCTGTAAGAGAGTAACTTCATAGGCAGGAAAATTATGAGGCACCCAGAGGTCACGCTGGTTCTGTGGGGTGTCTTTATAATACAGCCACCAGCAGAAAAACTGTCGGAAATTGAGTTCCATCTAATCAGATGGAATTGGCAATAAAGCCAGGACTGCTTCATTTATTTATTTATTGCATTAGGTCCAAGGGAACAAGAGCCCTTTTTCTTTCTAAATTTGGATGTAATTATAGCAAACTCTTCATTAGTGCTTTCTAACCTCCATCTTGGAGCACTTTGCAGAGAAAGCTGATGGCATCATTCCTGTTTTACTGGCAGAGAAACTAATGCCCAGAAATTGGGAAGTGACTTAGCCAAATTCTTGCAATATCCCAGTAATAGAACAATGAAGGGAACGTGGCCCCAGTGCACCATATCCCTTCCTCATGTCCTCTCAAGCTGTGCCCAGCAGGAGAAAAGCCCTGACAGTCCAGTGTAAATCTATAACTACAAATTAGGTACAATTGACTGAATGGTCCATTTTAACCATGGTCAACTCCATGCCTACATCTCTGAAGTCTGCAACAGCCTTCTCCATCATGTGATCAAGGGGATAAATATTTTTGTTCATGTAATGTAGACTCATCTAATGGTGCTATAGTAAGGTATGCAGTGCTCAAGTGTCTTTATATTGTATTAGATCTCTCAGTTAAAAGATGAGACACAACTGCTTTAGGCCATTTAGTCACTGCTTTAGTCATTGCATGTTACTTTCCAGGACAGAAAGAGTTGTGACTTTGTGGCTGAGAGCAGGGCACCAGGGCTGACTGCTTCCAGACCTCAGCCTCCTCCCCAGCACCCTGCTCTGACCAAGGGAACACTGGTTCCTGCAGCCACACTTCTCCACTGAAAAGTGAAACAGGGAAAGAAACGAACTGATGTTTGCAGGCAGGATTTCTGAGCTGGTGTCATAACCATTAGCAGGAAGGGGTTTTAAAGCACTGGATTGTTGAGGAACCATGGGCCCTTGCCCACAGGTGCCCAGCTGTGAGCTTTTCCCTGCACAGCCAGGACAGTTGCCAAAGCAACTGTCTCAGGGCAGAGCACGCAGTGAGGCTGCAGCAAGGCTGCCCTTCACTTCCAGAGGTTGTCCTGGCTGGCCATTGGTCAGCTGAACTGGAGCATCTGTTCTCAACAGCCCAGCTCTTGGAACTGCTGCTTTTCTCATCCTGGTGGGAAACTGCCCAGGAGAATATTTTTACCTGCTTTTAAACATAAATGAGTCTGTCCTAGGTGGACTTTTGACTTCTTCAGATCTGTTTAAAAATTAACACTTCTTCCTCCAGCACCCATCTGTTAACACAGAACAAAACAGGGATTTCACTTCTACCTGATGGTGTCAACTGAGTTAAACAGCCTCTTCATGCACCAGGACAGAGCGGGAATCTGAAGCCTTCATCTTCCATCAGCATCTTCAGCTTCCAAAGAAAACTCTAAACAAATTGCCATAAATTCCTCCAAGGTGGAGACTAAGGAGTTAATTTTATGTAATAGATCATCAGGACATGTGCCCAACACCAAGCCCGGTGGTGCTAGGCAAAGGCATAAAATAACAACAGTCACCGTTCCCAAGGGCTTACAAATGGCTGGATCTTTCTAAACATGTCCTTATGGCTTTTTCTTTTTTAAAAAAAATCTATGATTAAGTGTCCCAGGGGAGGCAGCTGCCTGATGAGCACTTCAGGAAATTTGGCCCTTATCTGCAGGTGCTTAAATGGGAGCTGAGCCCCGGGGAAAAATCATGCCTCTGAATAGCCCAGTAAGTGGCAGTGAGGATGGCAGGGAGCTATTCCCTTGTCAGCAGAGCATGGATGTGATCCAATTTCGACCAAGGCAGGAGCAGTGAGGGCAGCCTAATCTTGTGGAGCACTCCCCAGCCCAAGAGATGAGACAATGTGGGCAGCCAAAGACGAGTGGGAGAAGGATGGGCAAAGACCCAACAGCCACAGTACCCCAGGCAGCCCCCTCCTCCTGCAGGCATGGAGACACTTTCTGACCTTGGCCCATGCCAACACACACACAAAGCAAAAGCAGGATCTACCAAATTTTAAAACTGCACTAAGCTGCCTATACCCCATGTACTCTGCTCTGGCGGTTCTTCTGGCTATTTGAGCAACCCAGGCATCACCAGGTATTGGTTTTCTATTTTAGATCCCCTTCTCAGGGGATCATTAACAGCTTGGCAGTATTTCTGTCCATAAATAAAGCTAGGCCAGAGCATCCAGCTGTCCATGCTGTTCCCCATCAACACGCTTTTCCTGGCACAGTTTTGGCCTGTGCCAGCTCCTTGTACCCCAGACATCACCCATGCACTACTGGCATGGTGGGGGGGTCCTGTCCCTACCAGCATCTAAATATATTCATATTGGTTTTGAGGGTGGAAAGAGAGGGAAGGGAAAAACTTCAGGTGAGTGGCTGCAAGCCAGGTGGTGACACTCTGCCTTGGGGAGCTGCTTTAACTGCATAGTTGGAGCCATTTTCCAGCCTTTCCCTATTTCCAGTCCACAGGTGTCAGCAAGCACTCCCCTGTCTCCCCTGCACTCACTGTTCCCTTTCTTTGCACCAAACACCGAAGTCACAGGTCTGGGTCTAGCATGCCTTACTCTAGCAGCAGTAGTTGATGTCTTAATTAGTATGTTACAGAATATTGATGGTGGAAATCATGAGCCAGTCAAATTTCTATGCCTCAGAGACAGCTCTCATCTTCTATTTCTGCTGCCTTTGCTAAACAACCAGTTTCTGATACAGCCTAGCCCATACTCCCACTCTTGAAATCCTCAGTTTGGCCCATCTAACTTTTGTCTCTAGGGATTTCTTGCAAAAGAAACCAGGCAGATAACATGTGTCCTTCTTCCTCTGCTCACTTAATTCTTCCTTCCCTCTCTCCTCCACCAGCAGGTTTGTCTCCCTTTAGTCCCTAAAGTCCCCCAGGACAGAACACCCTCTGTTCTCTTATGGTATACAAACACAATTTGGTGTTTTTGCTCTTTAAAGAAAATCTGGCCCAATTTTTCTTCCCTTTCCTTCTCAGTCTGGAAACCTTTTCCACTTTCCTTGGTTGCTCTCATATCTTTTTAATGACTCTTCAGGGTTTTTCTTCACCTTCTCTACAACTTTCAGGGAGAAATGATGTGGATATTTGCCCCCATTTCTCTTCTCTTCCTTTTCCAAAGCTTATTTCCAGCCTATTCTGCTCACAAACTGATTGTTCCAGGACCTTGCTTCTCAGTTCAGATCTGCAGGGACCAAGCACAGTGTGTTCCTCCATATGTTCTACCACATCTTTCTGTTCACTTGCTCTCTAGCCAAATTAATTGTTAATTAGTCATAAAAAGTGAACCTCTCCAAAAGAAACAGGAAAAAAAAAGAGTGAAGAGGAAGAAGACGACAAATAAGTAGGCTCTGCAGAAGAGCAGGGAGAGTGGTTGCAGCCAGTCCAAACTTGGAAGCTTTCTTTCCCTCAGCTCTCATCTCCTGAAATGCCCAAGCTACTGACAGCTTTCTTGGAAGGGGAGGAGGCTTTGTCCCTCCCTTTTCCTCCTACTCTGTGGAAATGGCTGCACAGAAGGCCCCTCTGAAGTTCCTGGGAAGAAGATCTGGCTTCCCAAAATGCACAACAGCCCTGCAAGAGAGGCACTGCCCTGTCATACTCCACTGCCAAGAGGATGGTCCAGATCGAGCTCTTCTTACATTCCAGGCTCCCTCCCCAACCAGTCTGGGGTGTTGCTCACTCTTCAGCTGGTCCCGTAGCAGTTTTGTGGTTTTATGTAGTACCTTCAGCGTAATCAGGTTGCCCTTTTTTTTCCTGTAAGTATTTTCAAATATACTGGACACCTAGTGAGGAGCAGGAAAATCCCACCCCTGCACTCCTGTTAACAGTAAAGCATCAGCATACTGCTGCCCCTAACGGACTGTTTCCAGACGCCTTCATTGAATTTATGATCACAACATCTATAATGAAAGACTTGTGCTATACATCTCCTTCCAAGGGCAAGATGTATACCCCAGACGGAGGACATATTCTAGATATTAAACATGGAGGACTCCATTTTCTGCTATGCTCCAGCTGCCAAGAGCCACTCTGATGCAGCAGAGTAAACATAAACCCACTTAAACTGAGTTTACAGCTGCTTTGTGTTATTAGACTGGCACAAAGCAGCTGGAGTTTACCAGTAGAACTGGCCCCTACAATATTCCTGGGGCCACATCAGAACTCATTTTATCAGGACACTTCAGATGGCAAGGGTGGGAACTGTAGATCATGAACGGAAATGCTATTAAATCAGTTAAAGACAGTGATGTACTTTCTGTGTAAAATTACACCATAGCACGTATTTTATGGGAAACCCTTTGAAGCTCGCTACTTTGGCGCACAGAGGAGACAACTGTGGCTCCCAGAGGAAGCAGTGCTTCTTATCCAGCAACATCTTCCTTGCTTACCAGTCCATGTTTGACTGTTGAAATGAATTATGCCATGGAGTGAAAAAAAGCTGATGTGTTGCCTGCTTCTAAGACTTCTAAGTATTCATATACTAACTTTCTACCACAGAGTCAAAGAGATTCTTTTAGCCTGGAATTACATGTGGAAAGTTCATTGTTCACACAAGGTTTGCAAAACACCCTAATATGATGTGATTTAAATTTGAAGTAGTATAAATTTGTAACCAGATTAAAAGGGGGTAATCGCAAAAGAGTGCAAGACAGAGCACACTTAAACCAGTGTTTTGGAAATTTAAAGTAAAGAAAGGAAGACTCAGCACTCTTTAGTAAAGAAGGAGGTTGTGAAAGCACTTGAGAGGAAAAAAGGGTAGAAAGAAAAAAGCTTTTTTCTACACGGAGAATTAATTTGCACACTGACCTTCAACCTGCTCTGGCACTTACACAGAGGTAAAAAGGGAAATGCAGACATAGTGCAAATGGCATAAACAAATTCCTGCAGAAGAAATTCTTCTGGTGAGACATCCATTCTCCAGACCCAAACCCCCTGTGCTAATACACTTGACTTCTGCAGTGCACAACTCCTGCTCTGCTAATGGAAAACTTCCCACACAAAGTGTAGCTTATAAGAGAAAAAAAATCAATGCGGGCAGGTTTGAATTTCTCAAGCACCAGAGCTGCCATGCCTTGGCAGTGAGAAAAGCATTAGGTTTTGCAGGCTCACCTAACCCACGCTGAGCCCAGGCAGGTTGCCTGCCCAGGACACCTGCAGCCTCTGATCTACTGCGCTGCTCAAGGCAGGACTGATAACAAGGGGCTTGGGTTATTGGCTAGACTGCGTTACTCTGTCGGGTAAGAAAATGGATGCTATTGCCTGCTTGGCGGTAAAAGGAAAAGGGAAGCAGCAATAAGGAATAGAGACAGTTATTGTAAGTTTGACTAGGGACAGAATTAAATCGATGCAATAAATGGCACTTAATGCACTTTAGTGACCCAATGCATTTACCTCATCACACTGTGCTGTGCGGCTGATTACATTTGATGCATAACACATGAAAAGCACTAGAGGCCATTGCTACAAAATCTCAGGACAAAAAATAAGTTGTCTGGGCACCTCAGGTTTTCAGCTTTTCTGCCAGTATATGCATGCACACACTGTTTCCTGCGTGGCACTCTGGATTTGATAGCACCTTTCAGAGGTCACCTTGGCACTGCCTTTACACTCCCACTGAGTTTGCCTTGCTAGGATCAGCAGTCATGGCTCCAGCCCTGCATAAATTCTGACAGTATCCTTGGTCTGGTTTGATAGAAACTGCACAGCTGCTTTTTTTTTTAGACCAAAAAATCCAAGAAAACTTCGTACAGTCTTGGAAAACTAAATAAGTGGTTAAGTTCACTAGCTGCAGAATACAGTGGGACTTCACTCATTCACATGGCATCAGTCCATCCACACAAACCAGGCAGGCTGTCCTCAGCAAGCTCAACTCTGAGAGCTACGTGAAGGCTCAGATTTCTTCATTTACATGACACCTTGGGGAATATTCAATGCCAGAGCAGTGGAGATGTAGAAAGACAACACTGTCCTAGAAAGATGTTATTTATTGGGGAAGCTGGGTTCTTCTCCTTGACCTGGCATTGATTTGCCTTTTATTTTTTTTCCTTGCCCCTGTAGGCAGGCAAGATGCTGAAGACCCTTTGACACCCTCTGAAACTTCTTGAGAAACAACATCAGGCACTCCAAGAGCTCCCTCTTGCCCAACTCTGCAAATTCCTGTCTCACAGAGCAGGCAGCAGGGAGGTTTCTCTGACTAAGAGCTGAAGTTGGGAGCTTCTCTAACCTGGCTTACTGAGAATGAGCTGGGCTGGGAAGGAGCCCCATGGGTCCTTTGGTCTACTGTGGTACCTACTGTGGACTTGCCCACTGCCACTTCCACCCTCACAGTGATTCTTCTTCAGGGTGGCATGCTGAGAGCCTGTGAGTGGATGGAGAAACATCACACAGAATGCAGACATCTCCTAAATGATGTGAGGACGTGGGTAACCTCCAGAACAGCTGGGGCTGCAGACACTGTATATCCATGGTTGTAATGAACCTGGACTCAACAGGTTGGGGTGCCCATGCTTTACAAGACCATATCTCAAAAGTTTGGCCCTCTGTTATACAGGAATAACGATTTTGAACCATTTTTGTAAGTGATTGTGACTGTGATATTGTTATTGCTGTGTCACCATAAATCATTATGCTTTTCCAAGCCTTCTCTTCATTTAGTGGTTAAATAGAATAAATGAGTGGAGAGTGCAACCATTACATACGCAACAAAATGAGGGGTTAGAAGCAACCACCTCCAATGCTCCCACCTACTCATACCAGTTCCAGAGCTTCTTCCACATGAAGTAATAAAACTTTACTCTTAAACGAAGTGCTTCACCTGAGGACCTGAAGCTCACATTCTTCCTTGCAAAATGAGGACATTTATGAATATCCACTTGCTGTTTAGGAACAGCGAGGTGCAGAGGTTAACTGGGATTTTACCTCAGAATAAATCATTAGAAGAGTTAGGAATAGGACCAAGAATCTTATCAATCAGTCCTCGGTCTCATTACATGAAAACTCTCTTCCTCAGCACTTTACTTCATACTGACATTATTCCTCCAAATGTATCAGACTTGACTTCTGTTGCTAAGGCCATAAAAGCAATTCAAGGAGGCTAAGCCCCATCCCCACCCTGCTCATCATGTCCCACTTTTGGACTTGTATTGCACAGAGCACAGCAAAGCCACTGCACCCTCTCAGTTGCCTTTGGGGAGAAGATGCAGTCCCAAGGTGACCTCAAGTGATGCTCACCTCGACGCCACACAGCTAAGGCAGCTCACTCATCTTCTGTGGGACGATGGCTTGGGGCTCAGGGGAACCATGAGGAAGAATGCAGTGATTTTGTATTTACTCCAGCGTTGCAGAGAGCAGAATTTGTCCCTGCTCAAAGAGAGGGAAAGAAAAATATACATTGGATTTATTTGCCTTTGGAGTGAACTAGACGGATTTCAATACTTAAGGGGATTGCATTTAAATCATCTTTGGATTTTGAAAACAACATTATTGCTTGGTATCACAAGCAATTCTCAATTTTTAGATCTTCTTGTGCTAGACTCAGTTTTAGTCCTAATAGCAACAATTCTATTACTGCTGCAAGGGAAATGGAATTGCAATGAACTGGTATACATTTTCCTTAAAAATTATAAAGTGACAAATGTTTCATTTCAGCTTCTCTTGAGGATTTGCTGGATATTAAAAATAATCTTAATGTAGTCACTGGTTGGCATTAACACAGTACTCTAACTGCCTGTTTCAGGGAAAGCAGAGGATTGTGTGTTTTCTCAGCAGCCTCTCATAAGGTGTTGCTCACATTGTAAATGTGCTTTGTTATCTAGCAAGATCAAGACATCACTGAATAAAAAGATACTATAACTTCATGCTTTGAAAGTCTAATTCCACCCTTTTTCAGGCTCAAAACAATCTATTGTCTTCAACATAAACAAGAGGGATTCATACCATTTCAAGCAAGAGGAAAATCTGTTTCTTTTTTCTATTTCCCCTCATTACTGTGTTTTAAATTCTTAGTTTTTGAACCCAATTTTAGATACTTCTTGACTGGTCCATTTTCATATTGTCTTCCCAGCTCCCTGATGTTCCATCAATGGTAGCAATAGTGTGTATATGGCAATCAGGCCTTTGGTACATTATCTACGCCTTGCACAACTCCGCAGTAGGTTTAGGTGATGAGGCAGAAAAATGTGGCAGATTTTCAGAAAAGCCCTCGTACTCACATATCAATTCATGGTAGAACTGAAAAAGGAACATTTTTTAACATCTGAGTAGTCCATTTTTGACTTCTATTTTCCAAATAGCAGAGTTGCTGCAGATGCCTCTATTGCTCCATCTCCAAGTGAAGATCTCATAAAAAGTCCTAAATTCTTCCTAAAAATTCAGGACCTTTTCAGTGTGCTACATGGCTACCAAATGAAAACCCCACTGGGGCTGCCACAGACCTTGGGATGCTTAACACAAGCCAAAACTGAACTGAATGTGGATCCCTGTTAGAAACAAAGAAAACCAAAATGTATTCCTCACCTGCCAGCAACTGCTCTGTCTTGTGTTTGGCTTGTGCTCGTGAAGGGAGCTGCTCCTACGTAGAGAGGAAGGGAGAAATTTGAGGGAAAATATTTTATAGACTCAGAATTCTCATTTCTGCTGCAATTTCAAGAGGGATGTGTTAGTTTTTTGCAGTCACTACCTCAGCAGTTGTTGTTAGAGTTACATTCTTCTTGTGAAATCTCAGGAATGGCGTTACCTTACGCTTTCTGGAAAGAAAAATAGCCGTTCCTTAGTCCACTTCACCACCACCAGCAAAACAACAGTTAATTACAGAAAGGAAATGGGGACGAGCCCAGGCTGCACAGAGGAGCCACTGCAGCATGGAACACCCATCCACCCTTAATGAGAAATAGAAATGCAGCTAAAGTGCAGAACAGCTACCAAAACCAAGCTGCTGGAACTAGCAGCACCCGGAGCAGGCAGCTCGTAGAACCCACCTACAGCCTTGAATGCCATGTAGAGAAACGAAAGTGTGGAATAAAAGCATATCATAGAGCTACTAGAATGTCACTAGCAGATTGCTCAAGATCTTGAGCAAAATATATTTCTCTCTGATAATACTGTGGATACAATTAGCTTTAGAAAGGGAAAGCAGAGAGTTGTTTCTTTCCTCTCTGGTAATCATTTAGAAAAGAAAATAAAATAAGGCATTGATTTGTGCCAACTCTCTTATCTCTTATCAAGTGATAGCACAATACATTCAGTGAGATTGTTCAAAAAAACCCTCAAAAGTGCATTTAAAGTTGAACTGATTATGCGCTGAATATTTTTGGCCAGATCCTCAGTTCATGCAAGCAAGCAACGCCCCAGGGACTTCACAGACCTGGCATTGGTTTATTCCAGCTAAGATCAGTGTGGCAGCTTAGCAAGCAAAACTGACACTCACCATGGGACTCTCCTCACCTAAAAAGTACAACACAATGGAGCTTGTTCTTCCTTTACAGATCACTTTTCTTTACAACAGAGATGAAGTAGGCACAAATCTCCAAAGACCCCATTCATCCTATTTGTTTTGGATTTGATCTCCACTGACTACACAGGCCGCGAGGGGTGCTCAGCGAGAGCAGTGGCTCGGTTCAGCATTGCACCTCTGAGGCGACTGTCTCAGTACTCCCCACTTACCTCATTTTGGTTTGCATCACAGGGCAGCGCTGAAGGACACAAACTGGATCCTCTTCAGATGAAACCAAGCCATAAGGTGCAGATGTGGATCTGATGCACTCCATCCCCCCTCCAATATGTGTAGAGCATGAAAAACAGGTTTCAGACTACAGCTCTACACCAGCTAGTCCATGCTAATTGTTAGATAACAGCCTTCTGGTAGCTCCTGCATGTGTAGCTACCTGTGTTTAATCAAATTCTACTCCAGGTTGTTTTGTACAAACACCACCATGACAACCCAAGAATTCAAGTGTTGAAGGAGTAGGAACACTGTTCTTGGACAGTGTTCAGGGTAACCTTTTTTGCTTGTTTTCTGGCAGGGAGGAGCTCATAGCCAATATCCAACACCAATGGCTGTTGGGATTGTTTTGGAGGAACCTGTAGTGACTCAGAAAACCAGAAGCAGAGCAGGCTCATCCACATCTTTCAGCCTCTTCCTGAGATACATGTCTTCTATGACTGGCAGATCAGATGGGATGACAATACAAGGACCCTTCCATGCTCTGGTCGTCTGAACTCCAGAAGGGATGAGGTTAGACTGGACATCTATGATGGGAACAAACCAGTGACTAATCCCTCAAATTTACTGGTCATGATTCTGATCCCACTGGTGTTATTAGGAACTTTCCCAGCATGGGATCCATCTGACCAGACGTTGATATCTGTGCTGCAGGATCGGCAATTGGTGTGCTTGTACCGCCAGCACAGAGAGACCAGTAGGTGTGGGGTACAACTGCTCTCATGCTAAAGCCCATGTCTGAAACAGGTGAGGAGGAGAACCCTGAACAAAACTTTGTCCTGTCCATTGACTATGCATGGAGACAGTGAGGTCCACCTCTGACAGAGACAAGTGCTTTGTAGGCATTTAGAGTTAGGTGGGATGAATGTGCTCTCCTGTGACAGGCTTCCGATAACCCCGTAGCAATAAATATGGGTCAATAAATGAATATATTCTCAGTTTGCAGGAATCAGCCTTCCAAGGCCTCCAGGCTGGTGGAGCGATCATTTTTACACATACACAGTTAACAGTGACTCCTCCTAAAAGTCACCATTACCTACCAACAACCATGTCAGAATGCAGGGATACTGTCCTGCCATGCACAAGTGACACAGACTTGGGGTTTTTCTGCCCCAGTGTTGCTGGACCGGTTGCCACTATGTGTAGATACTACACCATGTTGATTACCTATGTAACATAGACATGACCTACATAGAGTCATTGCTTAGTTCAAGCTGAGGAGAAAGCGGATAAAGAGCTCTTCATTTCACTACCCTGAACTTGAGACACATGGTAATCACATTCCCAAATTTGCGTTCTCATGAGCACATGCAAGATTCATTATTCTACCTTAAAAATAAAACCACACTGCAACAGAAATGTACGTCCTTTATTAACAACTTTCAAAATAAATCTGAAGAAAAAAAGTCTTTGGTGACACTATCTATAAAAACAACCTATCTTAGATGGCAAACCTATGATGTTATACAGGTTAATGAAGTAAACCAAATTGTATGGCTTTTTAATTTCTCATTCTCTCTTTTTCTCTCTCTCACACACTTGCTTTAGGTTTAATTGCACCATGTTGTCAATAGTTAAACAAAGAGGGAGAAACACTTTAAAAAAGATGTGGCAGCACTATGAAAACATTGGTAATGCATTAGAAAATTTTTCTCAAAAATGTACATTTTATACAAAATAAGACCGTATTTTTTGTTTGCTTTTTTTGCTTTACATTTGCCCACCTAAGAATTCCCATTTCAGGTTTCCATTCTCATCATCCAAACACTGTACATATTTTCTCTCAAAATAAATATACAGGATTATGTACAAGGTCACAAGGCCTATTGGATCATCACTAATCCACTGTGAAATAGTCACTAAAAACATCATGAAAGAGTGGGAGGGAGCATCCCCAAGCATCTGATGAGTCCCGTAACCCCCTCTAATTTAATTCTCCCTAATTTAACTCCAACTTAAAAAATGTGTGTGAAGACGGTTAAAACAGTGGTATAAAGGCCAGCTTGACTTAGTTTTAAACAAGGGTGAGATGTACAAAATTTTGGAAGATGTGGTTTTACTTCCAGCAGACACTGGCTAAGACCCTGCACGGGGCAGGTCCCTTCTTGGAAGACCCCAGTCCCATTCCCCTGAGATCCCACTACATCCCAGGGAAATGGCTCTATCAGGCTGATGCATTTGAAGGCCACACTTCTGTGAC
This sequence comes from Coracias cyanogaster, assembly GCA_033124195.1. NCBI lineage: Eukaryota > Metazoa > Chordata > Aves > Coraciiformes > Coraciidae > Coracias > Coracias cyanogaster. The sequence goes on along the minus strand of JAVSBS010015273.1, from coordinate 18,292 downwards.
AGACAGCAGAGACAGCCTGGCAAGAAAAAGAGCAGACCACCAATCCACTCCCTGCTGTAAGAGGATGTTTAACTGGAGGAATTAATAAAGTGGTTGTCATCAATACAGATGTTATGACAAACACTGAGTAGACTTTTAGTTTTGATATGGGAGGAGAAAAAGGAGGACACTGGATTTTACACTGGGAACTTAAATATTTTAAAAACCTCCTCGTCTACTTCTAGCTGCTTCTTTCATTGACAGTGTCAAACGATGACTTCCGGTCTTGAATTGTCATCTTTTGGTAAATGAGCTATTTTAAAAGGCGCTCATTGGTGAAAGAGTCATTTATTTGTCAAAGTTGGCTCTACAAAAGAAACTGCAATCTGAAATTCATCAAATCCATGATGCTGTCGAATGGAAAAGATCAAAGCACTCGATAGCCATGCATTAGCACACCAGTGTGTTCACTATGGAATTGTTACAAAGCTTGAACATTCGCATCTAGAAAAAGCTATGGTAATAATTAGAGTTTTTCACAAAATAGAAAGAGGGCAAATAAAATCTTGTACATGCCCAAGGGACTGCAAGGACAGCCAGGCACTTTCTATCTTGGAAGTTTGCCCCTATTTTTGTGTCATGTTTTTCTCATTATGAAACCCTCCTCCAGCAACAGATCTCATTCACATTGTAACTGGGAAGGGTTTCTGTCTCTCTCTTTTTTTTTTTCCCCTCCTTTAATAAATTCAATTAAAAATTCATCAGTTCTCCCAAACTCTAATCCCTACTTTTATTCTGTTTTAATGGCATGGATCTATTCACATTCATCCATCCATCTCACCCCTGATTAAATTAAGGTCAGTAACCTTTATGAAAGGCCACATGCGTAACACTCAGTCAAGTCATCAGGCATTCAAGTACCTGTAAAGTAAAGGCTAACATAGCCTGCTGTTAATGAAAAATACTAAAAAAAAACCTACAAAAGGAGCAACAAGGATTGAACCCTGTTTCAGCACCATCTGAATTAAGGGGGGAGAAAAACAAGAATGAAGAACCATTAACTCGCACACAGGACATGACAAAGGGGTGATTTCATTCACTAAGGAAAAAAACCGGCTGCATCCAACCCAGATACACACAGGAGGCTCGGAAGCGTGCCTACTGTCCTTAGGAGCACTGGCTGATAACATCTGCACTGAGTGTAACACACCAAGCCTCTAAACTGAATCTGTGTCCAGCTCTTCCCCTGGGTGCCTGGGCCGTGGACACAGAGACCAACAGCCGTTCTCAAGGCTGGCTGTGAGGCACATTCTTTCCTCGAGAATCGGCTATGCCTCGGAAACGTGCCGCAAAGAGAAATGCTCCTACCTATCCGCATCCCTTCTGGAGCTAAGCCTTTCATTGTTACTTGCTTAATTAGTGATCTGTAAACAGAAAGGGCCTCAAATCACACTGAGAGTGAGCTTTAGCACAGTCTTTTTCAGCCACCCCAAAAAGTGACAGTAAAAGAATGTCAAACAGCTTAAAAGCTTGGCCTGACTTGCTGCACTTCAAAAATGGTTAGCTACTCCCTTTTTTACTAAAGATCCAACCCACATGTGCCAAAATGGCATTAACTAAAACCCAAGCAGAGTGGTAATTCTTGTTTTTGTAAGGTCCCCTCTTTCCCTCTCCCTCTCCCTGGCCTCTCTTGCTGACTACAGACCATTAACTGCTTCCCATAGCCACGGATACATCTGCACACCCACCTGCAAACGGGGACATGAGCAAAATGTAAGTCCTGCCAACCTTATCCAGTGTTCGACACATTCTCCAAAAACCGAGTCTAAGGAGAAGGTCTATTCCAGTCCCTGCAAAAGCTGTGTTATCTCCAAGAGGAAAAGCAGCATGGGAACCACTGAGCCATTCACACTGTAAAATCAAGTCACCGGACTTCACCTTCTTCTGCAGACCAACAAGCGCAGACCTGAGAGCACAGGGAAGTGAGGTTCAGGTTTTTATGGGATGTGGAGGGCTGAATTAGCAGCTAACCCCTCAAAGACAGGAGCATATCCTGCTCCCTTTCTTTCCCTGGCCCTGCCCTACCTACTATTGCCTCATTACACATCTCTTCATACGTTGATTTAATTCTCTAGAATGGCATTAAAAAAATCCCATAAATCACCAGACGGTTTTCTGAGATTTTAGAGAGTGGAATAGGCTCACAGAAGCATCTGGTGGACATCAGTGTGGCAGAAGGTGTCAGGCAAGACTGCATGGCCAGAGGCTAGGAGAGGAACAGGAGTGAGGGGAAAGATGGCACCTCTTCCTTTCATCTGTGTAAGTCACTAGCTGCAGTCTCATGCTTCAGCAGTTTCCTTTAAAGACTTGGTTCAGATTTAGAAGGGCATGTTGTGATAGAACAAGGGGTAATGGCTTTAAATTGAATGAGACTAGATGTAGTTCAAGGCCAGGCTAGATGGGGCTTTGAGCAACCTGGTCTAGCGAAGGTGTCCCTGCCATGACAGGGGGGTTGGAACTAGATGATCTTTAAGTTCTCTTCCAACCCAAACCATTCTATGATTCTAACAGAACACGTCAGGCACCTGATATTCCTGCTCTAACTCACTGTGCTCTGTTCAAATATTGCAATACATATGCAAAGCAAAGCATTCTTTGCAAGTCTTTACATGTCGGGTTGCATACAAACATTTAGCAGTATGTACTTCACACTTTTAAAGTAACTTTCTGTTTAGGGATTCTGATCTTAACAACAAGAGAAATTATTTAGGCTTCACATCATTCCCTCTACAACCAGTAACTATTACTTTTAGAAATGAGGAAACCGAGGCATGCCTCGGTAATGGGAGTTGCTTAAATCTGCATAATAAATCAGTGCCTGAGCCTGAATTAAACTGGTGATAATTCTGGTCAACACTTCCTAGCACTCCAGCTACTCTTCACCCCTGCTGCCAGACCGCCTGTTTACAAAGGAATGAGGTATAGAAAGACTTGCTGGTCTCCTGGGCATTGGCACTAAACACTCTTGCTGTGACTTTAACAGAGCTCTTGGGGGTGGCGATTGCTACAGAGCACCCCAAATGCACCTCATCGAAATGTCAGAGGTCAACACATTTTTTTAAGGTGCTTATTTTCTTAGCAAATTGGAATGGCATCCTTCTGATGCAAATCACTGTTCTTGTTTTCATTTGTCGATGTAAAGAAACACATAAATAAGCAAAGCACTACAGAGAAATAAACAACTGGAATATTTCAATTTAAAAATACTTTCATATGAATATACTAACAACCACTTTGGAGCATGACCAATGCCGGTATTTCAGGGGCAGGTTTTTTGTCTGAGTTATCCTGCCCCAAGTATGTCTGGGAGCACCCACTGCTGCCTGTACCCAGTGTCTGACCATACACTGTACTGCAGGTGTCACATCCAGGGGGAATTCCTCCAGAGCAGAGGAGAGAAGAGGAGAGGGAAATGAGAGAAAAGAGAAAAGAGAGAAAAGAAAAAAGAGAGAAAAGAATCTCGTGCTTTGATTTCAAATAAACCAATTTGTTACAGGCCGGATTCCTGCACTGCAAACGCTAACATGCTTGCTTTTTTTTTGCCAACATCCCTTTTGCCCTCAGAACAAAGCTATTTCTAGAAATTTAGGTGCTGCAGCCGACAGCATCACTGCCCCAGGCAGCAGAGACTCTGGCAGGCTGGCCACGCTGTGGTGGCTCATCTATGGGCAGGACAGTTCGGGATGCACCTCTCCTAGCAGAACACACAACTGGCACCGCACCTCTGCTCTGCGTGAAGCCCTCCCTGTGCTCTACGTCACCAGTTTGCTCCTCGGCAGTAATGTTCCTCTCTCCCTTTGAGGCAAGGCTGATTCCTTTCAAAACCAGCCAGAAGGATCTATGCTCTCGTCTGGCTCATTGGGGGTTCTCCAGTTTTCCATCCGTTCAAAGAAGCTTTGCCATAGTGGCTGCTACTGGCTTGGGGAAAACAGGAAAAAAAAAGTTAAAAGTCAGCAGTAAATAAGAAATGTTAGTACTCTGTTTCTGGCCTGCTTGTGCTCAGTTTGTTTCTGAACCTGCTGCATTTTCTCCCCATGAGATTCAAGCATTTAACTTTGCAGGGGAAAATGAATGAAAATTGCATTGACAGTCAAATGCATGAAGGAAAGAAATGGCAGCTTTGAAATATTCACAACCAACACAATTTTGATTAAAGAAAGAACTCTGTTTTTAATAGGTTTTTTTTTTTTGATCATTAAAAAAGTTTAAACCTGCATAGCAATCATTTCAAAAATAATTATTTAATGTTCCATAATGAAACTGTACACGACCTAGTCTTGAGCGCCAGCAGCCTGCCGGGTCTGGCGCAGTCCGGAGCAGCACGGCCGGTGCCGGGACGCCGCGGGCTGGGCTCGCTGCCGCACTCGGCAGCACAGTCTGTCTCCACGCGGGATCGGGGGCGACTCGGGCCCCTCAGCAGCGCTCCTCAGAGTCGTTCAATGTCTCGGTACTTCTTCCTCAGGATGGAGACCTGGTCTTTAAAGAGGACAGGGTCGAGCCTCATCTGAGAGTGGATCAGCGGCATATAGCCAAACCAGCTGGCAAAAGTGTTCATGCAGCTCTGCCGCTGGGCGAAGTGGTCGGGGTCGGCCCAGCGTGAGGCCCGGGATGTCTGTGTGGAGAGGAGAGCAGAAGTCAGATGTTGACCGCAACGCAACGGAATGGTGGGAAAGGGTGGGCACTGCAGCTGGGCTGACGCCATGCTGCAGAGAAGTGCTGGAGCATGAGGCTCTGACAACATCTGCTTGGTGGGGGGTTTCAAACCAGGGGAAGGACGTCCTGCCCACAGCAGGAGCCAGTGATGGCGAGCCAGCCATCCCTGATCTTCAAAATGGTGCTGAGGGCAGTGCAGCCTGATGACCTGGGTTCAGCCATAAGCTGGCCTGACCTGGAGCATGACACCTGCAAGCAGGTCTCCAAAGCCTGCCAACACACTACTTCACCACTCACTGTTTCTTTTTTCAAACACTCAAGCTATTTCAGAGATAGTCCTTAAAAAACACCAGGAAAGACAAGAAGGTCACCACTTTCCACTAGTGGTGCACATCTAAGCACAGGCCAGGTGCTGCCCACAGCCTCCAGCTGCAGGAGGAAAACACGCTGCAATTATTACGGTTTCTCAAGTCGAAAATGGACTTTTGCAGTCCAGATCTACAGAAATTCACACACGAGTAATTTCAACCAGCTTGTAACTGAGCTCAGCAGAAGTCCTTGCATGCTTGGCATTACTCATGCGTGCAGGGAAAAGCAGGGTGCTTCCAGGAAACCCACTGGTTGAGATCAGTGCATAAGACAGTACTGTCTTACGGATGGAGAAGATTAACTGAAGTTCCTCATTGCATCATGTTAAACTCCGACCCGAGGAAAAGACTGCTGTACTTGCGTGCATACATGCAAAATACTGTGGCCTGATTTTCCAAAGTTCAGGGCAGCCCAATTCCTATGAAAGTCCCCTGAAACTCAGCACCTCTGGAAAACCTAACAGCTTTGAAGCAGTTACTATTCACTATCTGTACCTAAGCTACATGTACAAACATAGAAAAACTATTATTTAAGGTAAAGTGTAAATGCTGAGAACCTAAGGGTTTTTTTATGCCACTTCCCATGCATCTCCCTATAGCATGTACATTTCCACTATACTTTAAAAACAAATACAAGTTCATAAACTCCAAGTATGTTCATTTAAACATGAAGAAACTGATAAAGTCAGGGACTTGTTGAATGTGGTATCAGCTTTGATCTTTGTGCAAGGCCTGTCCAGTTTAGCTCCAGTGGTAGGCTCTAACGTGCATCGATTACAGACTCTTGATTATACCGAGCCACTAAAGAGCAAGCAAAAGCTTTTTGCTAGAGGATTATAGCAGCCATTCTGGCCATTAACAGTGAATTTCCATATGACTATTAATCTCTGTCACAACATTGTGGTTATGTTAATTTTTTATTTGTCTTTCAAGGAATTATGAACATGGCCCATTACATTTCCCAAAGCTGCAGGAACAACTTGTCTTTAGGAGAGAGTTATAGTTCAGGGCTGACTCAAGTCACCCACGCTGTAAGAAGAAAAATGAATGTTCAGACTTTGCCAAACAGCCAAAGCACAGTCTTGTGGAGAGGTAAAGCTCGAACTGGAAGCAAGAGGTACTTCCTGGATGGCACCCTCGTGTCCATAGAAGGTCTCCTGGGTACCCAGCTGAGTCAGCATTTCTGAATTACTACGTACACTCAGATCAAAGCACAGTGGCATACGTATAAGGGAGTCTACAAACTGGCACGGCCGCTCCCTAGTCAAAGATCCAAGCAATGCTAATAGACGAAAATGTGAGAGGAAAATGGACGGCCCCTGCTTCTCCCGCCCTCTAGTAACCCTGCTACTGTTTGTAGCACAGGTTACAGATACCATGGCAGCACAGATGGGAGGCTGTTTAGGACCTGCAGGTCTTGTAGGACTTGCTATTCCTCCCATTGCTTGCTTATACAGAGCAGGAGGAAAAGGGACTCAGGTTACCATGTATCCCTGTTACTAGAAGGTATATCCATTTCTGCAATGACAGACTGCTTACCCAGTAGCTGGAAGAGGCTCTAAAGCAAGCATTTCATGGCCACTAGTGAGTGATTGGTGTCACCATGAGACAAAATGTTCCTTGTGGGAAAAAAATGCTTGAATATCACAAATTACCTCTGTTGTGACAGTCTGAAATCAGTGCTTGAATCATGCTAGATACTTTAAAATAGCACTGGCATGGCCTGGTACATTGTATTCATTAATAAAAATAAAAAATATAAAACCTTTCTGGAATTTTCTTCTGATTCTAGCATTCCATGACTGGGTCTTATGTCTAGAATATTTATCAGAAAACTGGAGTTTAATTGAAATTGGGTCACCACAATCATCAGTACCATGAGTCTGGGATCACCATGAATATCATGGTGTGAGAAGACAATGAAGAGAAGCTATCATCTACAGTAGATGTTTGCCATTTTCCTTTTGGATTTTCCTTCATTATAGTAAGCATATCTAAGGTCTATTTACAGTCCTGACACACTAAGAACTGCAAAAAAACAGCCAGAATTGTACCACTCTGTAAGCCTAAGCTAGAATTCAAATAATCCCATTATCAATACATCCCAACTGCTAAAGCATGCTCTGGATACATACCTGTCCCATCATGGTCTCCTTATACTGTTTTTTCTGTGTTACTTTGATTGGAGGCAATTTTGTCACAGCGGACACCAAAAAATTCATTAGAATGTCCTCACAATTGGCCAGTTGGTCCACCATATTCTTTAGGCTGGCAGGCAGGTAATGAGTGTACAGGTAGTGATAATATCTGGAAACCAACAGCATCCTTATTAATACAAGTCACTTGGCTTTCAGGGATTACAAATACCAGTGAATTCCTATCTCAGCTGAGACATAAGTTTTGTGCTCAACTCTGGATATACCACTTCTTTTCTTGGGTCTCATCCTCCAATAAGAAGGAAGAACAAGAAGTATCTCATTAAGACAGTAAATAGTGCTAATGGAGAAACGAAACATACGCCTTTTTTTGTAACTGGGTTGAAAGAAACTATGCAGATCTAAGTATCAAGATAATGGAGAAGTAGGAACGAGAGCATGACATTGCTATAATGTGGTAGACAACACTGATGAATTCATCCTCCACCTCTTCTTTCAAAACTGCTCAACTGGAGAGAGCTCTGTTAAACTGACCTGCTACTGTCCTTTATGGTTGAAATTACTCTCCTTTGGGCCTACACCATCCCCTGTGGCCTGTCTTCTCCTTTGCAGGGATGTGGATTAGATATTCAAGAATTTGCCCGACCTTCTCTTAAAATCTAGAGAGGTCTTTGGTCTGCTGAAGTCCTAACAACGGGATTTTTCTCCAACACGCTGCAATATGCTGATCTGTGATGTGTCCACTGCACTACATTTCTAGAGTAGCCAGAAGACTTTGTGTCTGCAGCTGTCAGCCAACACATACCCAGAGCTGGTCTGGAACTAACCTCCTTTCTGCTATGCTACAGGCCATTCAGCCGAGCAGCTTAATGAATTTGGGAACTCTTTGAAGTGTGTAATTCCTGATGTTAAAAAGGGCAGTCCGACTGCCTCAAAATACAAGTGACTTCAAAGAGACCCAACGAGCGCAATAATGATTACCAGATCCCCAGAGCTAAACCAAGAACTTAAATTATTACCCCATAAAAAGTAGACCCATTTATTATCTTCCCATTTTTTGCCCTCCCCGGAAGAATGTTCTTCACACACACACACCAACACATCTTCCTTCCTTCCACCCTTTACTATTTTGCTTCATACAGAAGGAGGACAGCAGATGCCTGGGGTTCTTACTTGTGGTAAATAGCAGCTCCTGTCAACACCATGGAATAGTCATTAGTCCATTTGGAGGTATACCCCCACCTCTCCTTAGTGTTGTCCCAGAAGTGACTGCGAGCAGGGTACCCAACAATCCTCTCTGGAAAACTCTGCCAAACTGTAAAGGCAAAATCCACCTGCGGACAAAGGCACAGGCCAAATGAATACTGACATTGTTTCAACAAATGTCAACAAAACAAAATATTACCTTGCCACTAATTTGTATTTCAAAATCTTGGAACTGTTGCGAAACATTAATTCTATGTATTCATCGGTAAATTAAACTGACTGCTTGACATTTTGCCCTATAATTATGCACATTTTAATGGTTCCTGTTAAAGGGAGTCTAGAGCATCACAGCATTACATTAACATTTTCAAGCTTGCCCTTTACATATCAAACCTTTTCAAGTTACAGAAAGAATGGGTGTAGGTGCATGTATTTGTACTTAGGTGCAATATAGCGTGGTAATAGCTACATGGTGAACGGAAGCTTTCACATTCTGCACATCTTTGTGTGTCTCACCTACCATTTTAATACTGTTAACAGAACACTTGGAACATCAGGAGTCAAACACCTTAAATTATAAGGGTGGCTCATTGAGATTAAGATGGGCAATCTATGCGGAGGCCTTTTATATTTTCTGTCCATTTTGAGCCTTTGAGGACTACGCAGATCAAACTTTTAAGACTGTCTATATGACCAAGAGGGTTAAATGTATAGCATAATAAAGAGGAAGGTAAGATTCCCATGTATTTAAATGGAACCTATACTTTAAGAAAAATGCTTGTATGAGCCACAAGATGTCAAATGCTACCAATAGTGGGTTTTAATTTTATTGTTCTGCTGTAACTGCCCAAGAAAACGAAGGCTTTGTTTCTGCACTGCACACTGAGTTCCCTCCAGTGCCAGAGGGACCTAAAACTTTGCTCAAAAATGCTTGAAAAACCTTTCAAGAACCCAGCCAAAGTCAAGGGTGTAGAGGTTAGATAAAGAATAGCTGCTCTGAGAACAGCCACACTTTGTGTGATTACTGTCAGACTTCTCGCATTTACAAGCGTTTTTATGAAACAGAAGAGTCACACATGTACTGAAACACAAAGTTAGAGACTGGTTATTTTCTTTCAAGTCGTTTCAAGGAATCTGAGGCCAACTAGAAAGACAATGTGCACAAACCAGTTACCGTTGTGATAGTTCTGATCTCATCCAAATCAATACCACATGAAAGAACAAAAAGTTGTTTTTTTCTTTCGCTGTAAAGGCCGTTCCCATAAAACGTGACATCTGTTTTCTTTAGAGAAGTCTGAGAATCTCAAACTTAAATAAATAATAAAGCAGCTGCAGTCAGTGCCCTCACTTGTGCTTTCAAGTATCTGCCCTTGTGCCAGGGAGACACACTAAAGCAACTACCCTAAGAGAAAGCTCCCGTTATTAGAAAAAAACCAACCCAGTCTTCATCTTATATAATTTCCAACAGCATTACCACTCAGCTGATCAGCAGGCAAAGCCAACCAGGCTGCCAGTCTCTTAAACCCCCATTACCTCGCCTGACCTGTGGTGATTTCTAATTACTTCCCATGCAAACATCCCTCTGCACATGTGAAACATCTCCTTCCACAAGGGCAATTATGCGCCGTTCTGTGGTGAACGGGGAACCTTCTCTAGAGCCAGACAGAGTAGAGGATGCACCTGGTGATTGCACCTCTCAACAGGAAAGTGATCGTGTTTGATCATGTTTCTACATTGCCTTTTCTGGGCCCTGAAGCTTTGCCACCACACCACCCATGAGCAGCTAGATTCAAGGGAAGTTTCACACCACACGTTCCATGTCAGCGTTTCAACATGCTGCTTCCATGCATAAGCTGTATGTGTGAAGTAACAGAAAGGCCCCAGTTCATCACAGAGAGCTGATGATGAGAGCTGCTGACCTTGGCACCCTGGCAGAGACATGCTGACGCTGCAAGGTGGGTGCTAGCAAGAGCTGGCCAACTGGTGTTCTCTCTGCACACAGAGGCCATGGGGCTTGTAGAGACAACACCCACTGTGCAACCATGCAATATTGGCTGCAAGCTGCTCAGAGGAGTGAAGAAGCCACAAAGAAATGTGTATGTTGTCTGCACAACAACAAATAATTGCGTTTCAAAATGTTAAGGGTAAAATACGGCCAAGTCGAATGAGAAACACTATTTATTTCATACACGCTACAGAAGCCTGAATGACTCCAAAGTTTGGATGATGACTAAATACCAGTCAAAAAACCCTAAAGCCCCAAATCCTTATGGAATTCACTGGCTGGATTGCTGTAAATGCCACCGTAACGCAATGAAGTCTCTCAGAGGTCTTACCATGGCCCCCAAGGCAGCTGCAACAGGACCCTTCATCCCAAGCAACAACCTGCTTAGGAACACTAGCCCTAGAATAAATGCCTTTTATTGGTTTGGGGGTTTTAGGCTGTGCAGGGCTTTGCACACAAGTGATTTGTCAGTATCCACATTCTTCCTCATCCAGCAAAAACTACCAGACTCGATGCCAAATACTTCTTCCCCCTGTGCAGCAGACGAGGTCTACCATGGCTCCTTCTAGAGCAGTCTAAACATAATACAACAAATCCATACTGGGGAGAAGAGTGGTTGCAATTTCATCCATTTCAAAGAAATTTGGTGACATCTTAAGGTATATAGCAGCGACTGGTGACTAATGCTACGTATTTCTTCAATGACATATACGCAGTGGTAGCATCAGTAAAAGATCCCCATCGCTGGCATAAAAGCATTTTTTAAAGCTGAAGTAGGGAGAAGGGAATGGCCATGAATACAGGGCAAAAAAAAGGGAAAACAAAAGAAAAACAAGTTTTTCAAGCTATTCCCTGGCCATCATTAATAATGTATTTCCCAAATATTGCACTCTGTATAAACTGTCAACAGTTTCCCCTGTGGTTCTCACAAAGAGGTTCCAGAAATCAATACTCATCCCAGTTGTAAAAATTGGTTTTCTACAGTACTTTTCTTTTCTTAGCATTATCTTGCTCTTGGCACAAACACTTCAACACCCAAACTAGCAAAGATCTCCAGTTTTATGGGGCAACACAATGGTGAGAGAGCATTCCTCAGTGAAATCCTGCATTAGGGTGGCAACGCTGTCATTTGGAGTGACAGCAGTCCCCTGCTGCTGACACTCCTTCCTTCCCCACCTACACCCTGCTGATAATGTGGGGGAAAAAAAGCTACCCCAATCAGAAAAGTGAGAACAGAGTATTAAGGCTGACTGCTCTTGGCTGCCTACACCCGCCTGCAGCTATGTTACTAAAATAATAAGGAACGGAAGAACCATATGCTAATGATGAGCCAATTAACGAGGGTGAAAAGCTCCTCTGATGGCAGGCAGTGGCAGAGCTGCTGAAACAAATGCAACACACTGAATCTGAGGAAGAAATCTGAGAACATTTGCTCCCTGGCAAAGCCAAGAGAAGAGCCTTTCTGCCGTGCTCAGGCTGAGCTGAGGAGTCAAGATAACAGAGACCCTTACCTCAGTGGTTGAAAGCACGGTGTCTTCATCCAGGCTTAGCACTGCGTCCGTCACTATGTTGTCGTAGGGTAGGAAGCGACTGCTCATAACCTGTGGGTATCCAAGACAGGAAGGGGAGGGACAAAAAATCACTTGAAGGACTCATTTCCAAGGAAAGTACTCCATTTTATTCCTCACTCTTATTTCCTCGTCTGAGGTACTTCGCATATCTCTGATCTCTGTCTGATGGAAACGACCATTCAGCTCAAAAGTGAAAGACTGTCATCTTCATCACCCCAGCAGTCAGCCTACACCTTCTACCTGAGGAGTAATTTCTGAATAGATCTCCCTCTTTGGAGCAGGCTGCTTTCCTTTTGTGACAAACTGCAGTTTTCTGTATTGAGAATTAGATGCACCTACAGCTTCTTCAGGGAGGACATTTTCCCTGGTAGCTAGCACTGTCCCTCTGTTCTCTTATGGGCTGTGAGGAACAAAGATAACAAACTCTGAGAAGGACTATGCAGCATCCATAAGCTGGGAAGCCAAGTACTGCAGGCCGCGTGTGAAGGACATTACACTACCAGGGTAGTTCCCCTGTAAAGTGGTGAGACTCCATCTCTGTGCATTGCTGTTGTATCCACAGGGAGCTGCTGCCAAATGGTGCGACATTCTCCATCAGAAAAGGAGAATATGCTAAAGAACTTGTGTATGAGTTGAGCTTCACCTGCATCAAGGATTACATTGGTACTGTAGAATTTTAGAAAGTTTCATTCTTAAGTGACATAACTATACATACAAAATCTATATGCAGAATAAGCTTTTAAAAACGATGGCAGGACAATTCTCAAAGTTATAGGAAATAGATGGGAAAGTGAGATCAAAAAGATAACAGCAAGAAATGGTTTCTTTAGCTGACCAATTAGCACCTTTTGAGAACTCATGAAGAGTAACAAGGACACAACACTGTTTTGTCCCCTCATTCACTAGGAAAAATAGCCTGGCTAGTTAATAGGCTCCTTTTCCAATGTATTATGCCAAGAAAACACTACAAAAATCAGGCCCAGTAAGAAGAAATCACTGTATGGAAATAGGGACATGGAGAGGTTTTATACATCTCTGATAAAGGACAAGGTCAGTTCTGCATCCCCTGCAACCTGTTTGGGAACAAGTCTTTGGAATCTATGCCTCCATTCAGAGGCATGCCTTCATTTCTTCACCAGTCAGGGAAAACCCTGCCTCCATAATCAGGATGTTCACAGTGCCTGTCTGGAGAGCATCCCTTCATGGCTACAATGGCCTTGGTCTGGGGAGGCAGTGACTGTGAAGAACAGGAGATCTGACAGGGGCTGATGGTTTTGTTATGCTACAGCGAAGCAGAGCAAGTGGTCAGCAGCAGACTTGCCTTCTCACCCCTTACGTGCTTTTAAACAGACCATGTAAAATTGTCAAATAGTACAACAGTCAGGACTACCCATGTGTTTGTTTTTGTAGCTAAAGCTCCCTTTTGTAAAATGGGTATGATAATATATCTTGATTTCATGGTGAGGAGGGAAGGTTAGGTAAAGGCAGAGCTCTGTGATCACCTGCAGGGAGTAACTGTGCCTGCCAGTACACTTGAGTTAAGTCTGAAGATGAAAAGCAGTTCCTTTGTGCAACCTTTGAATTGCACTGCTCAAAGTCTGCAAGCTTTGTCCAAACAAACAGCTTTTCTGTGCAAGAAGCCATTTGGCATACATTGGGATATTAGAGGGAAGAGACTGTCCACTATAAACACACCTTTGTGTACTCAGGAGACTCATTTGTAATCTAAACATTGCCTGGGGCCAATTTCTACAAACACTGTAGAACTGGTCAGAGATTTTCTCCTCTATCTCACCTCTGCAAGTTTTCCAAAAAGAAAGAAAAAAAGCCCACAATGTTCAAAAGGCTCAGAGATCACTACAGCCTTTCTTGGCCCTGCAGCAGCTCTCCTGGTACTGTTCACATGGCTAGCTAAGGGCAGAGCCACTCACCGCCAACCTCGCAGGGCTCTCTCCTTCCCCTTGTTAAGGTGACTGGGGGAGAAGACCAAAGACAGTACTATAAATTGAAAACAGGATTGCACAGCCGAAGCAACTAGAAGTTCTCTTCACAAATGCAGAGCTCAAGAGCCAACTGACAGAGACTGCAGAGGGGACCAACCCAAATGTGCCTCGGTCACAGTCTAGAAGCAAGAAGTCTTGCTTCTCTCAGGCCTGCATTTGGAAAGGAACCATCCTCTTCAGTGCGGATTTAAAAAAAATCTCTTTTCTCATCTAGGTGGTGTCTGTTTCAATTCTGTGGAAGTGCAAACAAGCAAGTGTGTTGCACAGCAAGAAAGGACACAGTGGTTTTGTTCCCACACAAGTGTCCCTTGTCCCTTCCTTTTTTTGTTGGTGGGATCCCATCACTAGCAGGACTACCCTACAGGGCCATGAAAGAAGGGACTTTTCAAAGGCAAGTTAACATCATTCATTCTCATCTCTTCCTCGGTTTTTTGAGTCCACAGTTGACTCATAAGTCTTACATCTGACTGCTCAGACTCAACTAATCCAGCTGCATCACTATTTTAATGCACCTGCAGAGAGACAGAAATCTCCAAAGATGGGATCAGTACTACCTGCTCTTGGGGCCACATTTCAAAACTGGGTCCACCTGTAAATCTCAGATTCATGGCATTAATTGCCATTCTGATTATTTCTGAGAGCAAGGGCCTCATGCATGAGACACAGATCTGTGACCAAGCTGGTACAAACGGTCGAGGAATAGAAAGGAGCTGGTCACACCACTGGGAACTACAAAGCTTTCACTAAAGCACTGGAAAAAAATTTCTGGTCCCGTTGGATTGTGTGGATACACAATCTTTCACCATGCTTCTCTCCACCTACCTTGCTCTCTCCTTCAATGACTATGACAGGCACAGAAGTGGCAGGCCAGCGGTGTTTGGCTGGGAGGGGTTTATCACAATTCCATAAAACAATAATCTGAAAGAGAATATTGGACCATGATCAGAGACCTTTATGGCAATGCAGTCCAAACTCTAAGGACTCAGATCTCCAGACGGAAATGTTAGTTCAAGGTAGGAATTTCAAAATCAACAACAATGATATAAATCTGTACAAAAATAACATTTCCTACAGTAATTTCACCCATCCAGACTATTTACAATATACATCCTCTCCAGCAAATATAGGCTGGACAGAAACTGAGGAAGTCTCTATCTTGACCAGGTCATACGGATGTCACTGATTTACTTTGGCTCTCATTAAAGGCTAAACCACTTGTGACACTCCACAGTGAGAGGGTGCTCCTCAACTCCCCAGGGTTTCTTCTGGAGAAGCCAAAGTCCTGGCACTGCTGAGACTAAGAGCCACAGCGGGAGGAAGGAAGATCATGTAGGGGCCCTTGAGGCACAGACATCCTTTTGCAGTCTGCAGCACACACAGTCCTAGTCTTTAAAGTGCAGTCATTATTCTTCCTGCCTCATGAAACAAAGGGATTTAATTACTGTCTCTAGTCCACTCCCACTATACTCAGAATTTTTGTTTCCCATGCGTGCAGGTCACAGACAGTAGAAATCTTGGAGGAAATAAACATCAGAATTGAAACAGGGGGTGTAAACAGGACTGAGATGATCTCAAGTCAGTAGGGTCTTCACTCCTGGGATAGCAGTTTTGTCTCCAACTGTGATTGACAGTCAAACAGCGCTGCTTACCTGTGCACAGTACTGGGACTTGGCTACAGCAACCAGGAGTTTCAGCACAGGCTGAGATTGGGAAACCAGGGGAGTTACTGCATGAATAACGGCAGTGAATGTGGAAGGAGGCTTCAGACCTGAAGTAAAGATAAAATTGAGTTTAGTACAGATTAAAGAACTCTGAAGATGGAAAAATAATCTGCACTTAATGCAAACCTTGCCATGTTTTTTTTAGACCATCTCCTTTTGTCTCAGATACTAGGATACCAGATACTTCAGAGAAGATCACACTTCCCTTTAACTCCCACACCCTCTGAAATCCTTGACTCCAACACAAATTACTGCCTTTTCTTACTCACTATTTCCACAGATGTCCTGCAATCTCTTTCTTTCATCCTGTTTGTCCCACAGATAATATTGACATCTAGTTTGTTCAATCAAATGTCTTTCTTGACATGGGCTCTGTTTTGCTGCTTAGCTCTGGATGCTTGATGTTTTCTACAGATTATCTCCACAACTTCCAGAAGCTTGTTCAGCTTCCCCAGTTCCATTACAGCCTCTGTCAGATTTTTGATCTTTCTGGGTCGATCCCCATCCACATGCATCTTCAATTACCTCCTTCCGCTTGCATCCTTGCCTTCCACTCTGGTATTTTTGCCTTGCTATGATTTCCCTTTCTGCCTGAAATAACAGATCCTACTGGCATCTACTTTTCACTACTGCTCTCAATCTCATCTAAATTCATCTGTGTGGGGTCATAGTCATTTTTCTTCAAAATTCCCACAGAAACCTTCTTCTCCCTTTTTAACATGGTAACTGTGCATTTTTAGCAGGTGAGCAGTACAGATCCACACAAGTGGGATAGCAGAGGCTGAGCCAAAAGTAGTGGCAGTCTGGTAAGCAGGATCACTTCAGCCTGCAGGCACATTCTCCTGCAGAACTCATCATTTAAGCCACGAACCTATGTCCTATTCATTCCTTCTACTGGGATCCATATGAAGACATAGTATGGAGAATAAATCCATACCAACTATGCACTCCAATAACAAGTGTCATGGGTAAATTACCACTTTTCCAATTTGCCAAGCACACATAAACAAAGCAAGCAAAAAGCTATTCCCTCTTATGTCCCCTCGGGCCATGAATGGGTCAGCAACTCAGGCATTAATTACTGGCAACTGAAAAGTATGAAGGGATACAGATATTTTTTAAACAATCTTTGCAAGCAGGAAGCACATGATGCATGTTGATGAGTCAAAGACATTCCAGCCTGCAGTGGGCAGGGAGGATTGAGACAGGATAAACAAAAGGCATCACTAACTAGAAATGAGTGGTAAGTCACTTTGGCACATGCTACTCAAAGATCAAATTCCAAATTCTCACTAGAATTTCCAAATACCACTAGATTATAGCAACAAGTCACTCACCGAGATTAGCATAGTAGTAAGGAAAATCTCCCAGATAAGAGGAATACTGTGGCAGTACAAATAACCCTCCAGGATGTTTGTTCCATATTAAGCTGTTACGTGATATGTGCTTAAATATTCTGTCCTGAATAATCTGGAACACAAGAGAGGCAATGATTTTTAAATAGACTGTAATAGTCACTGGAAGAAGCTTCAGGGACTCCAGCTGATTGGAATCATCACCCATTTTGCAGAAAGCTGAGGCACACAAATTACTAGACATTCCCGCTTAATCTCTCTCAAAATGACACAGAACCTGTGCACTTTGACACTGCTTCAGCAGCTCAGGCTTTGTGCAATAGGTTTCAGAGCACCTCATTAGCCTCTCTGGACATGGGGACCTTGCAATTCATAGCATTTTTTATTTCTAGTCAAATATTTTGTCTATTAGAATATCTTAGCAGTTGTAAGCCTGAAGAGTTCATTGTCAGTTTTACTATCCAGAACTCACAGAAGATAATTACTTGAGGATGGCATTACAAAGCTAGGTATTATTTTGAGATAATTAGGGCATTCAAAACCACAAAGACTTTCAGCAAATCAGGCTACACTAATTATTCATTTTTGCTTAATAATAAAGGGATATGAGCATTCAGATACACCATTGATTCCACATCTCAGTTCTGTAACAGTTCCTTGTTGGATGAAAGAGAAGAAGATCTTTTGGCAGCTACTACTACGGTCAGTCTCTCAGATTCCTTGAATTTTAAGGTCAGAACAGATTGCTACGTCATCTACTTTATTGTCTAAAATGCCACAAGCCACAGAAAAAAGATACAAGGCTGTTCAGTTAATACATATTTATAAAACTAATCACAGTTACTTCACATCAGATGCCTCTATGCAAGAACCACAGCGGTTCTTACATTGATGGGAGCTTTTTCAAATTTGCTGCAAAGGCTTAACAAGATGCAGTAGTGGGAAGCTGTAACTGAACAAGATGCAACTTTCTTAGTTCAATACGCTGCCGGGCCACACGTTCTTACAGATTTGTCTTCCCTCAGAGCATCTGAGGTTGGCAGGTCTTGAGATGGGACATTGAGAAGGGCCATGAGGTGGTGAAGAAAGAATTTTCCCCTAAGTAGTATTGTCTTGTCTTCTGTAGATCATCTGCTGTGATCTCCTACGGAGATTTCATGGAACTGGCAGTTTATCCATTGTACAGGGCTCAAATGCCAAGAACTCGTTGGATGT
>JAVSBS010015272.1:91944-124062 GCA_033124195.1 Coracias cyanogaster | reverse complement strand
AATAAAACATGTTTAAGGTCATGATATGGTATAGTCTAATTGCTTCTTTGGAGAAAAATCATGGCTCTCTATTAAGCTTCTCTGAAAAGTCATTTAAAGCCCCAAACAATGGGCAACTGATGGACATGTGTTTACATTTCTAAAGGTCTTGGCCCAAGTACATCAGGAGAAGAAATTGGGAATCTAAGTAGGCCCAAGGAGGGGACACAAATACTGCCCTGATGGAGGAGGTTGGGAGATGGGATGGAGAGGGAAGCAAGAGGTGGTGGGTTTTCACCTGAGCAGACTGGTAACTAGCCATGTGTCAGAAAGGTCTCAGCCAGGACTGGTGTGTCTCAAGGGGTTGGCAGTATGGTTAGTGATGTCAGTGGCTGTGGAAGAACTACAGTTTGGCCATCGGTGGTTGTCCTGCCTTACAAAAGACACAGAGAAATTAGGGACGCTCAGAAACGGGCAGAGCTATGAAGAGGTGGACAAAGTGGGGGATTTCCCTCAAAAAGTAACACAGAGAGAGTGATAGAGAGCCACAGATAAGTTGTGGAGAAGCAGCAGGTCGGGATTAGCTCTTTTCCCAGTCTTGCACCCAACATGGTGCGTGAGCTGATACCAAAGGGCAGCACAGTCAAAACCAATACCAAGATGGATGGGCTCTCCAGTGCAGCATGGGAATGGGACCGGAGACCTCTCTGCAGCAGGATTTTACTCAAGGGAAGACTTGAGCAAGGTTGGGAAGGTGAGCTGGCATCTTCACAAGCCGAGTGGAACTGCCCACAGCATGGCATTGGGAGTTTTAGGTTTTACCTCTCACATCTGCTTCTGCTTTGCCTTAGATTAGTTCATTCTTCAGTCCCATCCCATTAGGTCTCCCACTTGCAGGGGGCTGTCGGTTCTGTCGTGTCCAGTGGGGATTTGTTTGGGGGTTCGGGGGAGGTTTTCCACTTCCTTTTCTGCCCTTCAATGCTCCAAGTGCTCCAAGGGGGCTGTAGCAACACTGAGGGGGATGGAAAACTGCAGGACTGCTGGTGGATTTTATTTTTTTTGTCTTTCGGGTAAGTCTACATCACGCTTTTGTCACGCAGCAACTGCATGCCTTTGTTCTTAAAACATTTTCCCACCCTATTTAACCCCATCACGCATCCAACCAGCACCAAAGCTGGAGGTGGGTACTATATGTCCTCCCCTTCTGGATTTGAAATGTGAAATTCAAACGTGGGAGAACTTGTTTTGGATTCCCCCTGGGTTTAAAGCTATGGTAGTGCTTTTTTTAGGAGCCATCCAGCCCTCCCCTCCTTTGCCCTCCTAAAGGGGGATGGGGTTTGATTTTGTGATGGGCATGGCTGGCTGTGCCCTCTTTCTGACAATCCTCCTAAGATGTGGCTTCTCCTGGAAGATCCCGGTGCCAGGGATGGTGGAGCAGATTTGAGGATGTCTTTCATGCCCACATTTCTCACCCACCCCAAGCCCACCCCCATGTCCTCCTGAAACGCTCTCAGCTGGTGGCATTCACAGTGGCCTAGGAAGAAAAGAAAATATCCTACTGCAAAGCAACAAGGGTCAGAAAGAGATTTTGAAGGGAAACTATTGATTCCCACAATGAGAGTAGGAGGAACTTCCCCCTTTTTTTCTTTGTCTTAAGAAAAACACCATTACTGCAAAGACCAGACTGTTGTTCTGCCATAAGGCCTTGCTGTGTGTTTCCACTCTTGCCTACAAAGGATTAGTTGATGGATGCTAGGAGCACCAGCTCAAGAAACCTCCAGAGCCCCAAAGACACTTGTTCCGTAGGTACAACATGCTTTTAGCCCTCAGCCAAAATCATTCCCATGGCAGTCTTGCTGTTTCTTATCTCTTGTTTAACACAAATCCAAACTGGTGTGAAGAGAACGATGAGGTGAGAGGACTGGGGGCAGTACGTGCAATGCGGTGGTGGGGTGGGGCTGACCCTCTGCGGTTAACAGCTCTGTTTGCCAGGGGGGAGCCAAGCTCATCCAAACTCGGCTGCTCTCACGGACAAAACATTTTATGCTTCATGAATATCAGGTAAGAGTAGCCTTAAAAAGTCAAGTCAAAGATCCGCCCACACCAGCACTTTTTCTCCACCTGTTGCCAAAAGCCAATGCTGGAGGAGAGTGTAAAATCTGATTATATGAGGCTTTTGCTATATATTTCCCCAGCCTGTAACTGTTTACAATTCAGGGACTTCTGAGCTGCTGTTTCCAGGGAGTTTAGTAACTCTCAGTGCATTTCTCTTCCATCAGTTTAGCTGATACCCCTAATCTCTTGAAAGCTTTGAGCATCCACAGCATCCCACATCAAGGAGCTCCTCGATGGTGGTGAAGAACCACCACAATCTTCCTTCCATCTCCCCACCTCCCTTCACGCTGCTGTGAGGAGGAAGGGTGGCAGTGGGACTCCCTGGTTCACAGTGACTTGGCCCAATTTATCTTCCTGAGGGCCCTTCCCAGGGGCAGCCCATGTTGCTCGTGCCCAGGGTTGCTCAATGACTTCGTGGCAGGAGGTGGAAGTGATGTTGAGAGATGCTGCTCAGAAACTTGACATTCCCTAACTGTGGAAAGACACAGCAGAAATCCAGGCTGGGGAGCAGCATGTCTCACACAAAGATCTTCTGAGCCCAGCATCACCTGCCTTTGAGGTCATCCTTTTACCCTTTTTTCTCTATTTCTATGATGGATCAAGGTGATGCTTGCAGGCAGAAGCAGGCGATGTGGTTTTTTTCCCTGTGAAGTACTCCTATAACATTGCAATTCCCACCCGAGCAGTGACCAGAACATGACTTCAATGAATCATTTAGGTTGGAAAAGACGTTTACAGAATCACAGAATGGTGGGAGTTGGGAGAGACCGCTGGAGATCATCTCATCCAACACCCCTGCTAAAGCAGGGTCACCCTGTGCAGGTTACACAGCAACGTGTCCAGGTGGGTTTGAAATCTCTCCAGAGCAGGAGACTCCACAACCTCTCTGGGCAGCCTGGGCCAGGGTTCCGTTACCCTCACAAGAAATAAGTTTTTCCTCCTGTTCAGATGGAGCCTTCTGGGTTCCAGTTTGTGCCCGTTGCCCCTTGTCCTGTTACTGGGCACCACTGAAAAGAGTCTGGCCCCATCCTCTTGATCCCCATCCTTTAGCTGTTGATAAGCACGAGTCAGATCCCCTCTCAGGCTTCTCCAGGCTTAACAGCCGCAGGGCTCTCAGCCTTTCCTCATCACAGAGATACTCCAGTGCGTTTAGCATCTCCGTAGCCTTTACTGGACTCTCTCCAGTAGATCCTTATCTCTCTTGAACTGAGGAGCTCAAAACTGGACACAACACTCCAGAGGTGGCCTCACCAGGGTGGAGCAGAGCGGGAGATCACCAAGTTCGACTGTAAAGAGAGAGCAGGAGTTACCTGGAGGGCACATTAGGGAAACATGGTTACTCCTGGTGAAACCACTAAATGCGCAGTAGCAAAACTCCAAACGGACACCAGGACTGGGAAGCCCACCAGGCAGTCATTTATCTCACCTAATGTCCAGTAAAGCCCTTAATTGGCCAATAAATGCACTCACAATAACCGCACTTGACGCACAGCACCACAGCCAGCAATTAGCGCTTATTTATTTGCATTCTGGCCCCACCGATCTCCACTGCCCGACTTCCAGATCTGCTGGTTTTAAGCCAGGGAAGACTCCTTGCATTTGCCAAAGAGAGGATGAGAAGAGCTAAAGCGGTGGAAGGAAAAAGGCGCTGAGGCAGGAGGGATGGAGGGGTGTGGAGCTGCCAAAACATCCGCAGCTCTCCCGTTGCTTGAGGGATTAACGCTGGGCTCCTGGGGAACGTAGCATGCCTGGGGTTCACTCTAGACTTCCAAGAAAGGGCTCCCCATCAGTGCGGCTGACACCGACAGCTGCTTGTTGCTCAGCTGGAGGAGAACCTCCTGATCACCATTTGCAATAGGAAATAATCATTTATTGTCATTTTGGTGCGGGAGCAAACAATTCACATCATTTCAGAGGATCAGCAGAAATCAAAGGCCAGGTATTTCTGTCTAATGAAGTGAAAGCTGGGATCCCATCCGGCCTCGAGTTGCCAAAGCCAAAGGAAGGATAAGGTAGAGAGAAAAGCCAATGCCCGATGCCCATCAGCAGCTGCCAAGATGGGGAGGCTGCAGCTGCGGGGGGGAGCAAGGAGGTCCCCAGATGCCAAAACACCTCATCCTACAATACTGAGAGCAGCGGCTGGCTGCGTGTCTTGAAATCCTACCTCTGCCTTAGGCCATACAGAGGGTGTTCCGTCTCATTTGCGGGGAAGAAGAAACCACCAAGAGCTCCTGGCTTCTCTGCTGGGATGGTGATGTCCATCAGCATTTTAGTGCTGGTCCCCAGGTGCCAGCTAAGTGCGGGAGGGAAGAAATGGGTGGTGAAATGAGGTGTCAGAGCTGCACATTGCCATAAGAGAGCAGGGGGAAGCAGCCTGGCCCAGACAAAAAAAAAAAATACATCCCTCCCACCCTGTGTTTACCCTTCCAAATGGGCTGTCTTTGGAGGCATTCTGCCGTTTCTGGGAGTTTGTGGACTGGAAAGGGGTTGTGCTGCCAAGCAGCTTGGCGAATGAAACAGAACAGGGCAATCCCCTCACCCCAACAGCAGCGGGGCAGGAGCCCAGGTGAGCGTGGGGGCATCAAAGACTGCTGGGCATCACCCCAGATGGATCAGCATCTCCCACAGCTTGCTGAGAAAAGCAGATTTCGGTACCACCTTCCTTCCCGCCCCCCAGCACACTCCCCTCCTCCTCCTCCCCACCAGAGATGCAGCATCTACAGCTCCCGCTCTTACAGATCCAACTGGTAATGGCTGGGCTGATTGACTGCAGATTTCCCTGTAACTGAGCTTAATTAGCAAGCTAATCAGGTCTGGAGATGGTTCCAATTTATTTATTGGCTGATGGCTGCCGCTAATCGGCCTGGCCAGTTAATACTGGCAGCGCTGAGGTTTGTGCCAGGTGAACAAATAACGTCAGGATTTCACTGTTCCTAGTGCTCAGAGCTGGCAAAATGTGCCTGGTGAGCGCCTGAGCTGGGATGCAGGCAGGGCAGTACCCAGAGCATCCCCCTCTCCGGGGGTGAGGGAGCATCTGAGCACCCTGCCCAGCTTGGACCAGCTCTGGCTCCTGGAGAGGATGATGCTTGCAGACAAGGCTAGAAAAGGGGCACATTCTGCCCTCTGCACACCAGCAGCGTAACTGAGCTCAAACACCCAAAATAGTCCCTGTGGCAGGGAGAAGGTGTCCAAAGGCAGTGTCGTCTGTGGGTCACCACTTTTGAAGGTGACCCAGAGCAAGCCTCTTACAACTTGCACTTCTTCATCCCCTCCAGCTGCACAAAGGCAATATAAGAGAATTTTATTTTGCTTAAAAAAAAACCCCAACAACAAAAAAAAACCCAAAAAACAAAGGGGAACATTTCTGGATTTTTCTTTCCCCCTGGAATTAGCAGGAAAGTGGTGTTAGAGTTCACCGGGTTTGCTGGAGCATCTCTGTGCTGATGTGGGGTGTCTCTTGAGCGGGGGCAAAGAGAAAGAGGAATGCTGGTGTCATAGCAGAGCCTGCCTCACTCCCAAGGGTTGGCAAGCAGGACTTGTTAATTAAAGCATGGCAGAAAAGTCCCATCCCTCAGCTTCTGTCCTTCCAGAAGTCCCACCAGCCTCTGGATGTGGGATGGCACCAAGGAAAAGAAGGAAGGTCATGGGGTTTCCACGCCTTCATTCCCTGCTGTAGAGAGGAACCAAAGGGAAGAGAGGGCTGCAACCCCTCTGCTGTGAGAACAAGGTTGAGTTGGGGTTTTTCAGCCTGGGGAGACCTTCCTGCAGCCTTTCAGTAGTTAAAGGGACCCATCAGAAAGATGGAAATGGGCTTTTCAGCAGGGCCTGTTGTGACGGGACAAGGAGTGATGGTTTTAAACTAAAAGAGGTGAGTGTGGTGGGTTAACCTTGGCTGAGCACCAGGTGCCCACCAAGCCACTCTATCAGCCCCCCTTTTCTTCCCCTCTCCCTCCTCAGCAGAGCAAAAAAGAAAGGGGAGGAAAATAAGATGAGAAATAAAAAAGCAGTTTAATAATAATAGAAGCAAAGCCAAGCAAATCCATGCATGGAAGCAAAGGAAAACAAAGTTATTCTCTACTTCCCATCAGTAGGCGATGTTTGGCCACTCCCCGGGAAGCAGGGCTCCAAGATGCGTAGCGGTTGCTCTGGAGGACAACGGAACGGCCCCCCCGTCCTCCTCCTTTTCCCCAGCTTTATAGCTGAGCTGACGTCATATGGTCTGGAATATCCCTTTGGTCAGTTCAGGTCAGCTGTCCTGGTTGTGTCCCCTCCCAAGATCTTGCCCACCCCATCCCCCTAGGGGGGGTGAATGTTGGGAAGAACCTTGGTGCTGTGCAGGAGCAGTCACAACATGGGAGTGTTATCAACACCCTTCTAGCTCCCAGCACAAAAACACTGCAGCTGTGGGGAAAACCAGCTCAGCCAGACCCACTACAACCTTATAAGGACCAGCCATACTCAGCTGGAGTATTCTGAGACCAAAGGAACAGCTAAAAAAGAAGCAAACAAAAACCTCAAAGGTGTAGCTGGTAAAGTTAATAAAGACTAATCACAACGTGCAAATTCTGTTAAAAAATAAGGCCTACAGTATAACTTCCTTTCTTAATCATGCATGAATGTAGGTGTGATACATTACTAAAATTTTCACTTGCCTCGTTATGCATGTCCAGGCTTCATTTGTAAGGTTTAGACTTTTGACATAAATAAGAAGTGTTTGCTATACGTGGTTTAACTTTCATGCACTTAGCTGTGCAGGACTATGGAGAGAATGTGATTATTAGAGTGCACTGGATCTTTAATCATTCTAATTGCCACAAGATTATTTCCCCCTTTAAGGATAATTAATTACAACACAGAACTCAATTTCTAGACGTCGCCTCCTTGATGGAAAAGCTAAATTAGACATACAGATATTTATTCTGGAAAAATATACCTCCTTGACTTACAATTTCTGACAACAATCTGTTACAAATAGATAACAAACAGATCCTTTTGTCATTATAAAGTATTAGTAACTGAAAAAATGTGAAGGTAAAAAGGGACTAGGCACTAACAATTTATGCATCAGAATGTCCATCTTTTAGGCATTCTGGTCCTCAGAATAAATTTGGTGGGTTAAAGGCAAACCATATCAAAAGTTAGAGTCACAAACTACCAAAAAAAACCCCCATACATTGAAGTAGTTAAGAAAGGAGATAGGTTAAACTCTTTCTGCTGACGCACAAGCTTAGATGTGCTATCATTTTGGCAGGGCTCAGTATTTTGGCCATCAACTAAAATCTGCATACTAGGCATTAGCACCCATGAATCTGCTAAAAAACGTGTTTCAGTTGTCTTAAGCACATATCATGTGAAACTCCATCTCCAGAACAACTTACCCTGGCCACATTCACTGATGAGATGGCAGAATGATGCCTGTGTCATATGGGCTGACTGGTGGTGACAATACCTACTTAGAACACAAAAGACAGTATTTTAACTCAACAGCTAAATGCAGCCCAAATCCAAATCCTACCTCTGAGAGGTTGTCCCCTGTTAGCACACAGCAGGTTAACAGATAACAGCAGCACCAGCTGCCCCTTCTCTGCAGAGGGAAGTTTAGGGTTCCTAGGACTAGAAAGCAAAGAAAAGGCAGCTTGATTCTTCTGTATAGCCACAGCAGCACTAAGAGAAATTAGCTGGATTTTTGTCTTTGGATTAGGCTTTCATATTTAATATCCATTGTATAAAATAAAGGAAGAAAAGTGAAGATAGAAATACTCACTGAATTAGATACTATGAACAATGAGCAATGCATTTTTGGATCACATCCAAAGTCTATTTTAACCACAAAAGCACTTACTTGTAACCATCTCTAAAACTCACATTTGGTTTGTCTTATTAAGGCCTAGGTTAGTAGTATCTATTTTCTATGCAGTTGAAGTAGCTAGATGAAAGGCTAGAAATGTCCTTCAAGGGAACTACTTAGCTTAATAACTTCTTTCTCAGTAGCAATTTTTCTGATTCAGCCATGAAGCTGTGTAGCACTTAAAATTGCATGAAAGAGAGGTGTTACATGTCTTATCAGTCTAGGAGGATAAATCCAGTATGACTAGATAAAAACAACTGGTTATCAGTATAATTTTCTCTTCTTTGACTTCTCTTGGGCACAATATTTAACATTGTTTGAATTTGTTGGAATTCTCACATTTTGCTTTTGAGACTGCTGACTACCATAAAACAGTCAAAATATGGGAATAAATTTGCACCAAGATTTATTAAGTTTGCACTAACAACTTGAGGTGTTTCAAATACCTCTGCTTCCTCTCTGATCTGCTAGGACAAAAAGGTCATTTTCAAGATAGCCATTACTGAAGACATTTATGTGTAAATGGACTAAACCACAACTAAAACTCTACCCAGGAGCAGTGGAGAGGCAGTGGATAACAGATTCTAGCTGTTATGTCAGTATCACATGAACTGATGTTCCTTGAGCCATGGACACATCTTTTTTTATATAACAACCACATATAAGTAGTAGTGTAGGTCTGCAAAAGGCCTTCTGCAGCAATGAGATGTACCCTGCAATTATAGCATGACGCTAAGCATAGTTCGAGGTCCTCAGTGCAGATCTGTAGTGTGTGTGATCTTGGATATCCATTGCATAATACAGCACAAAAGCTATGGGAAACCCATGCTCTTCTGCAAAGACAGCTGAAGAACATGGCAGGTCTTTGGAGCCTCTAAAAGAAGACATGATCCCTATGTTGAAGCAATTAACTCAACCCACTGTGTACCAACCCTATTTTTAACCTTATAAAATGCTAACATAAAACAAGCTAGATTTTTTACCCCATACCTGCTATTGGAAGTAGTTTCGTAATTTCACACTTCTGCTTGTAAGCAACCTACAGCTTTAAATTCTGAAATCCTGACATCTTTAATACATTCTAGTTTTTACTTCCAAACGTATTCATAGAATGCAATTATATATCAGAATTAATTCTGCTTTACTAAAAAGCTAAAGCTCCTTTGGTCTTCTGTCACAGAAGACTTTACTTGCTCTTCCTGTAAAACCTTTTCTATGGATTCATGTTATTCGGTCAGGAGTGATCAGATCTTTATGTAGTATTTCACGTTTCATCACTGCCTTGTATAATGGCAAAAGTAGTATTTCCTTTACAATACTGAAATACATCACATGATAGGTGGTAGCATGAAAATTACCCTTTTCATGCTGCTGTTTGTAGTTCATAGTTACCCTGTTTAATGCATGGAAGTCTTACCCTTCTCCTTTTTTAACTGGTGAAGTTTGTCTCCCATCCATCATACATTTCTAGGTTTGCAATAAACTAAGGTGCTGATGATCCTAAGAATTACAGCATGGTCTAGCTAGAAAGCAAAAGTCTAGGAAATTAAAGCCTACAATTTTAAACAACCTGTCTGAAGAAGGAATGAAACAAAAGGGACTTTCCCTGTCTGCACCATTAATTAAAATTTACAAGGAAACTATTAATAAGCATAGATTAAAATTTACAAGAAAACTATTAATAAAAATTTTAGAATATGAGAGTAAGTTAGCAGCCACTTGAAAGAGTTATAACCATGCTAACAAAGTAGCAGCTCCAGGATTTATCACTTTTATTTCCTCTCATTAAATCAACTCTTCTTTTACATGACTGGAAATCTTTTCATTGCACTAGCTCTGGCCACTAAATCCGGATTTTCCAAGAGTATTGCACTCCCATAGGACTTGCTGCCTTTCCTCTACCTCACTTCTTAATGGCAATTCCACTTACTTTCTTTGAAGCGGTGGTTGGATCTGAATCCCAAGGGACCTTAAAAGTGCTTCATGTGGCATAAAAGGTCATTTCAATGTAAATTGAAGGTATTTGACTCTTTTTAGGATCAGAGAGTTTCAAAAGTTCCCAGGTCACCTCTTCAAGTGCTTAAAGCCCAAGATTGGGATCAGATTTTCGAAGAACTCAATACATAGTAGCTCAGTGAGAACAAATGACGAGTGACATGCTTGAAAACCTGCCCTTCTGTACTTACTTATTTTCCCAGAACATTTGCAGAACAAGCCCCTTTTGTCAGTTGTGATCCTACCATGATCCTGTATTGCAGAGTTATTCAATGCAGCCTGCTAAATTGTTTTGCCTTCTTCAGAAAACATGTGAAACATATTGCAGGACAGGATTGTAGGATTACTCATTGATTGATAAAATGTAGCTTTACATTAAAGAATTAAAATAAAGGATATTATGAGAGTGTGTTGTTAAGATAGTAGTTCTAAACACAATACAGAAAATTAGTTGTGTAATGGCAGAGATGTACTTACTGACTTCTTGTAGGAAATGTAAAACATCAGTGAAAAACTTGTACATTAACTTCTCTTACATTTGCTATATCTATTTGTGTAGTTCTAATCTACCATATAACTTAGTTTCTGCAACATTCAATTTTCATGTACAGCTGAGCAGATATATACCATAGAATTAAAAAGCAATCATCTTCAGT
This sequence comes from Coracias cyanogaster, assembly GCA_033124195.1. Taxonomy (NCBI): domain Eukaryota; kingdom Metazoa; phylum Chordata; class Aves; order Coraciiformes; family Coraciidae; genus Coracias; species Coracias cyanogaster. The sequence continues at coordinate 113,469 of JAVSBS010015272.1, read as the reverse complement.
TTATTTCCTAAGTTAGATTTATTTCTAAGCTGCACTCATAAAAGCAGTCTGTGTTCTAGGCTTTACCATTCCTGTAAGTGAATAAATAATTTCACTTACAGCTGATCAAAATAATGCACAAATCTGGTTTAGGTCCTCTGAATCATGCACCAAACAATGCTTTTGCTAAAGACATGAAAAACTGTTGTTATAGCATGCTTCAGCAGTACTGCTATTTAACATGTAGTCCCATAGATCAAAACCATTTGTCTGTAGCAGAGTTCAGCATATTGAAATGATAGGACACTTCTCAGTTCTTTTCGTTATGCAATGCCCAACACTGTGCATTTCTCATCCCCAACAAAATTGTGTGGAGTATAAGGGACATGCTCACGCCCACTGGGGATTCATAATGGTTTCATTCTAACCACACAACGAAGTCACGTACAGCATCCTACTGTGAAAATGATCATTTCCCCCAACTGAACCCAGTTTTTAATCAAAACCAAATTTTTTCCAGCCACATAAATAGAAGAACACAATTTGAAAACCCTGTCCTAGAAGCAAAAAGGAAGCTACAGCAGCATAACATGCCCAACGCAGAACTTGGAACAAAGCCTATGCAGGCCCAAGGTTTCCGAGGTACAGTACTGTGTCAGCTATCTTAGTTAAGATGAAAGATCCTGCTCTCTTGTTTATGTGACAATGATTTTGACAGTCGAATTAAAGGAGTAGTGTTGCCACTTCTCACAATGTTGCCACTTATCTCCTAGCATTTTTCTCTAAATGTCTGGGCTCCCAGAGTTGCAGGACTCATAAGCCACCTGAAATACTCTAACCTTAAAAAGCGTGGAGAAAAGACAGAAAAGTTAGTGTTTCCTAAAGGCTGAGCAACAGAAAGTACAATAAGGACTCCAAAGTAATTTTCTAAATAAAATCATAAATTCTATTCTTGGGAATATACGACTCTCTCTTGAGTACCCAAGGTTGGCAACACTGAAATAATTAATTGTACTTTCTCTAAATTACCGTTAATTGATGTTTGGTATGTTTCTAAGCTAGCTCATCTAGCAAGCATCAATTAAGTTAAAAGCCTCGAGCACTGTGTTATAGGAGTTTACAAGAATGCAGCCTCTCGGTAACACAAAAATTAATGTACTTAAAATGAGCTGTACAAGCAGCAAACAGTGTTGGTAGAGATGAATAAAATTTAATGTAAGGTTATAGCCAGAGAATGAGGCTTGTTCTCCTTCATAACAGTAGAAAGCTCCTCATCAACCTTACCTAGACCCAAATTCGCCCACCTGCTCCTCGCTCCCAAGAGGTCCCGCAGCGTGAATGACCTGTCCCAGTGCCGGCGCGACCCCCCTGGGACGCGCAGGCTGCACGGTATGTCCTCAGCTGCCGGCCAGCCCGGCCCCACCACTGCGGGCGTAGGAAGAGTAGTTGGAGTCACAACCTTTGCATCCTCCTCCCACCCTTTCTCACCAAGCACAGCATGGGAAAGAGGCACGGGGAGCCCCTGCCACCCACACTGCACTCCGAGGCACATGGAAAGGGGACGGGAAGGTTGCACAGCACTTACGTGTGTCATTTGTTGGATGCCAAAACCCCATGTGTTTGGAGAGAAAAGCTTACCTAACATTTAGCACTGCCTGTTAACAAATTGTGTGAGATACCCAGGGGACATTTTCCTTATTGGGGTTGGGAGGGAAATGATGGAGAATGTTTAACTTTGTAGACAAAGCTGAATTTATAGGTTAGGAAAGAGGCTTTAAAATTACCTCACAGATCATTTTTATTGTTGCAATTATTTTAGCTGCACAATATCCACTTCTAAGTATATTTCTAATATGAAAAAATATTTATAACTCTCCACTTATGGCTTATCTGCCATAGATAAGACATATATTTTAAGCTTTGTATTAATACATGAACTCACAAATATTTTTCCTGGAATGCCTGCACTCTTTATTTCCTTGGTTTTCATACACTGTCACCTGCTGTCAACCAATATTGTTATCTGCTGTGCCTGCTGTGTTGTGACTAGATCAGAAGTTTTGTCTTTCTTGTTTGTGTTGACTGATGTAGAAAAACCACTCTTCACCCGTGATGCATCACAGCTGAAGGGGACTTTCCTCAGCACGACTCTTAAGAAAAGCAACATGGGTTTTGGATTTACCATCATTGGTGGGGATGAGCCAGATGAGTTTCTCCAGGTGAAGAGTGTAATTCCTGATGGGCCTGCAGCGCAAGATGGGAAAATGGAAACAGGTAATTAAGATGGTTCCTCTATTCTTTTATATAAGAAGTAAAATGAGACCTAGATTTCTGAGTCTCACTCTCTTCATGAACGCATACATTTTTCCATATGACTTTCTGTGTTAATGTGTAAAATAACTGCTCTATAAGAAAAGATAAGCTTCTCAGGAAAAACTTTTATGTAATTTTTCTTTCTAATAATCCCAACTAGTTTATTTTTCCCATTTCACAATATTTTAAGAAAGATCTCTTCATTCTCTTACATAAAAATGGAATATGATGTTCTTTGGTTTATAGGTTGTTTACTCAAGGGGAGTCTGTGCATGGAAAAAAAAGAGGCATAGAAAGCACAGACTACTAAGTGCCAATTTATTTCTTTAGAGAGGATTCTTTTGCAAAATAATCAAAGTCAAGTCTGATTCAACATTGTTCTCATTAGAAACATCAAAACAAGAGTTTTTAGTGTGGCATATGGGCACGTAGGCATCTGTGGCCTACTAATAAAGAATCTGTGAAAACTAAATAAATAAAAGAAACTTCCTCTGAAGAGATTAAAAGTTGTTCTTAAGATCTGGACCACCACTGGAAATATTTTCATGTTGACAGTTTGGTAAAGATTGCAAACCATTGTCTTAAAAGTTTGTAGGGCCACATCAGGGACGTGACCATATGGATGAAACAATTTTGGAGGAAGATGAACTCAGTTTCCAAGCCAGATATCATCTCCTGACAAACAGAGAATAACAGAATAATTTCAGGTGGCAGGGACCTCCAGTCACTAACCTTCTGCTCAAAGCTGGGTTACTTTTGTGGTTGGATGTGATTGCTCAGGGCTTCATCCCTGTGTCTTTAGAAAATTTTATAGGACAGAGATCCCACAGCCACTGTGGGCTCCTGTCCCAACACTTAACCACTATCATGGTGAAGACTTATTCTTTAGATTCAACTGGGATTTCCACTGGTGCAACTGGTTAGCAGTGACTGTGGCCTCGTGTTTGTGCAGCCCTGTGGCCGTGTATGGCTCTCCCTAGTAGTCCTTGTTCCTCAAATAATAGTCATGCTGCACATTGGTGCTGGGACATGTACATAATTTTTCCTTTCATTTCTCACCAAGACTCTATAGAAGAAATGCCAGTTTGGGATTTATGTTGTCTCTGCAGAAAACCAAGTTAATGGTGGCCAGAGTCACTGTGAAATTAAAGAGAATTTCCTTGTATGTGACAGACCACAGCAGCAAAGAAGGATCCTCTTAATATGTTACAGTACGGGAGGCAGAAACATGAACACACACAGGCACAAATAATGTGGCTGGAATAGTTCCAAGTGATACTTCTGGAAAACTCCTTTCATCCTTCTTTTATTGTAGCAAAGGAATTATCTGAACAACTGTATGTCGGAATAAATCACCCAGAGCTCTAGTTTATTATTTAGGACTCTCTAGGACTTCTCAGGTAGGAAGTGTGAAGGTTGTGAAAAGCATTATTTTAAAAAGACCAGTTTGCCACCAAATAGATAAACATAATTTATATAAAGAAGTAAAATGTAAGAAAGAAGTACCATATAGATTGTTGGGATTGGTTTTACAAAAAAAAATAAGTCTTTCTTGTTGCCATTTTAACTGAATGCAATTTGGTTCACAAAGACAAAATTCAATTAACTGATTAAGTGAACGATGGATACCACAGAGTTCCTGAAGTTCAGGAGATTTTAGTATCATGAACTTCATTTTTCCTTATATTTTCATATTATTGAATACACTGCATGAGAGATTTTCCTTGTTTGTCATGGTTTAGTATTCTCAGATCCAGCACTCAGTATAGTTACTTGCTAATCCCTCTGAAGTGTGGGCTGGTTATTGGTCGGCTTGTTCATATGGAGTTCTTTTCTCTGGAAAGGAGAGAATATTTGCAACTTACTTAAATTTTGATGTTTAAATTTAATATTGGTGTCATAATACTATTGATGGTGATTATTGTAGTAATGAGTTGTGATGAGAACACAGAGGAAAAATGTGCTTTAAAATGCATGGAAATAACATTGATTTTTTTGCCTGAGTTAATTAATTCAACTATATTAAGAACGCAAGACAGAAATGTACATTCAAATATATAATCACCCTGTAATTATGTGAGCCCGATATGTACAAAATTACATCTCAGAATAAATTCTGGCCTCAAATGTCTTCATTTTTGAAAAGAGTGACAGAGTTCTGATGTAAAGTAATTAGAGAATCTGAGGCTAATGATTGTGGCATCTAACATGGTTGAAGTGATTTCTAAATATGATAAACTGAAAAAGTATATTTAAGGTCAGAATATTTATAAAAGCACTGTTCAGCAAAGTGCTTGTATTTCCTGATATCCAATCCTTTTCACAATTCCTGAAGTAGGATTTTTCTCTACATTCAGCCATTTTACAATCTAATAATTGGCGGTATGAAAGCCTCCCAGGTTCCATCAATAGCATTTTATTCATAAAGCTGTTAAAATCCTATGTTTTAAAACTATTTGAAATTACCTGTGTACCTTTTATTTGTCAGGTAGGCATCATCAGATAATGAATAGAGTTTTAAAATATATTATTATTTATTCTTTTTATATAAACAGTATGTTGTGCAATTTATGTGCACTTCAGCTATGATCACAGTCATAGGAGGTTTTGATAGATGATCGAAACATCATATTGTGGCAGTAGGGTATTATAGTAGAAAGTTTGAGGACAATGGCACTATGATCTATGAAGCAACCTGGGTGCAAAGGATAACCACAGATGCTGGTGATTTCAGCTGTAATACAAGCCTGGAGCCTTTCACTTGCAAGGCAGATACTCTTTTTTGGCCAAGTGGTAAACAAAATCCTAGTCTTTCAGACCTGCATCAGATATGGGGAAAAAAGGAAGAAAAGGCACCATCTCCTTCATCTTACCTAATCTTAGCCACAGGCTGAAGACACTAATGCTGTAATTTATCCTAACTGTTAAAGAAACAAGCTTATAGAAAACTAGTATTTTAACTTTAGTTTACTTCACCCAAAATCTTCTTTAGGGGTCAGATACAAATGCTCTTCAAAGAGAAGGGTGAGTCTATGTAAGATGTTATTGTCACCCTTTATCATGATCACAACACAGTGATTTAAACTGCAGGTTTCAAAATGAAACAGTTTTGGATTTTATCCCTTTGAAGATGGAAGAAGCTGCCTGACAGTGACATGGACTTGCTGTGATGCTCTGCAAGAATTAAAGCACTGAGGCAAGCTAAGTGCACTGAGATGCAACAAGAGGTATCTGAGGTCCTGGTGATCTAACACCACCACTCACTCCGCAGTGGTGGGCACTGAGGTAGCTATAACTGTCCCAGACCCACAACAAACCTCACAAGCAGACTCAGAGAAACCACATCTTAGTGGATGAGTCAAAACCAGCCAAAATTACGTTTGTGATCCCATTTGCCAGATGTTTCAGAATTCCTTAGGGTTATTATGCCCTTGTGTAAATCTAGCATCTGTGAGCTAATGGCTGTTAATAATACTGCAAATGCCTTTCTAGGACATGTTTTAGCATTTGGAGCTCAATCAAGCTGTTGGATATGAACATTACACTCCACAGCATTTCTGTCTACCTCAGGACAGCCTAGGAGCTGATACATTTTTTCCTGAGAGGTTACATTGCTTTGTCTTGTCTGAAGCCTCATGCTGCCAATAGAAAACTATCTGCATTTAAGAGGCCCCTATATCCCATTAAAATGCTGGGTGAACATCGCTGGTAAAAGACTGCATCTACATGAAAAGATTTTTATACAGTGAGTGATTTTGAATGACTGCTGTTCTAAGGCAAACAAAGATTTAGGCCTGCAGCTAAGTCAGATAAAGCTCAAGCTGTAAAGGCAAAAACTTTCCTACAATTCCCAAGGTTGTTCAGTGGACTAGATAAACTGAAACGCTCCCACATAATCAAGCTTGGGAAAGATCCTCACTCTGTGCATTTCAAGTAGTTCCACTTCCTTTGGTGAAAGTTTCCAGGAAGCAGCTCAAAGACATGGTGCACAAGTGATTAATTAAGTCTGTTAATGACCCTTCTGATGAATAGTTATGCTTATTGCAGATTGAACTTTCCAGAAACATATATATATATCTGTGATGAGTTGTCATAGATCAACAGTGTGAATCAAGAAAAGGGAAGCGTGCTTTTTCATCATCCAAGCATACACTTAGCCAGCTGCAAGATGCTAAATCATCTGTGAACAATGTAGAATTTGGCTTTTTAGGATGCTATTCTCTCAGGAATGGTAGCTTCACTATATTAGTGAAACTATTCTAGAGATAAAAATTCATAAATATAAGATAAGGTTCAGATATAGACGTCTATACCTACTATATAAATAGACAATTGCCACTTCTAGATAACTGTATTAGGATGAAACCTAGAGACTAGAGATCTAGAGTCTAGAGATCAGTCCCACGTCTGCTACTCAGAATTCCTACTGTACCTGAAGGATTTCCAAAAGGAATGAGCCAGGTATTAGAAGTACCAGTGGGCTTGCTGCTATCTATGGGCCTATTGCCAAGATCCATAACAATCTTCTACACATGATGAATTTTTCAAGAAGCTGAGGTTACTCTAAATGTAAGCAAATTGGAGACACTGCACACATGTTGATCTACAAAGTCATAAATGTTGTTATTTACTTAAATAAGAGCAAAACTAAAACCATTATCAGGTGGTTGACCCTACAATGTCACCAAGCTTAGGGAATAATTATCTAGTTATCATTCAAGCATATTTTTGCACATTAAGGCTAATATCTAACAACCTCTGCAAAAAAGTAGAGTACTCGAGACAGAAGGAATTGGGGACGTCTGCAAAAGGATGCATTTTTACAAGTTCAAACAGACCCTTAGTTTTGTTCCCTGCTTGTCCATTGTCAGTTCAGATGAACAAACCATTATCTCCCCTAATGTCAGGTCAGATGAGATGCAAGCCATTCGGTTTCAGAAACACTAGAAAAGGAGAACTATATATGCAGAAGAAATGCCTTCAAACCAAAGGAGAAAATATGTTACAATTTGAAAAAAAAAGAGTTTTGACAGTCATCTGGGAACGTGAATACTGTCATAATACTACTAAAGAATTCATTGTATCATGACCACACACCACTGCACCGATCTTCTTTTGCAAACAGTTCAAGTCTCTCACATGCTATCAGTCAAGATCCATCTGACAATATTCTCTTTTGAAATGTTCTCTCCCCTTTCTAGCCAACTGTTTGCCACAATTGTCATGTGGAGAGGCTCACAAAACAGGAGCTCAGTGAAGAACTGGTCACACACATATGTAGGACTTCATTTCCACAATACCAGAAGCTGTCTGAAATTTAAATTAGCTCCCTTGCCTGACATCACCTCCTCCAGTGGCAGCCAGAAGACTGGCCTCCCAAAATTAAAGCATGGCCTTGGGAACATGACAGATTGTGCTACTTGTTGGACTGCTGAGGAAGGAGTATCTTTTCATTATCCTTATGCATCTCCAGGCTAAAACACTCTTTTAATATATACCAAGCCCTCATCAAGTGTCAATCTTGCAGCTGCAAGCTTATGACATTTGGCAGGTCTGTCAGAGTGGAGCAGCTTACATAGAACCAGCTTGTGTTATCAGCCTCTCTTAGCACCCTTGCTTTATTTGGAAGCTAGCATGTTTCATCTGAACCAGCAGTGGTCTTTTGTCTCTCAATTTCAGTCTAGCTAAGATTGAAGAGATCTCTCTCTCTTCAGATGTTGCTATTAATGCTATGGAGTTAAGAGAAGGAAAATTAACTGTTTGGAAAGGAACCAACAGGAATAACAAAAAGTATTTCAGGCATCATGGAGAGTGATAACTTCTCCCACCCATGTCAGGCCAGTTGGTGTGCATTTGTGTTATATTTACTGCTTGCATTCCTACTCCCTCCAGCACAGGCAGCTAAGGAAACAGTGCAAATCATAGCAGAAACAGTATACTCGCATCATGTACAATGAAAATCATTGCATTCTCTATTAACCCACAACACTTACAGTTCCTTTCACCAGTAATACTGGTTACATTTCCCTTTTTGTGAGCCAAACCAGGAGGGATTATTTGGTAAAACCTTAACCTGGTTTTCTAAAACCACTCTTCTTTCATTTTGTAATTTAATTGGATTTTCAAGGAGAAGAGATTGAGTGTGTTGAGGGTGTAGAGACTGGAACTGCAATATAAACACTGTGGTCTTTCCACCCCACATGAGGATGGAGCTAATGGATGTCCTGCCAGTAATTTTTGCAGTAATATCTGTAAATTTCTTCTTGTGCTAACCAATGACCTGGGAAAAATATCTGCTTCTGTCACAAAGTTACCGAATTCTAATTTCCATGAGGGTCCTATTTTAGTGTTTTCTTCATATTTTTATTCTTTTGATACTCATTAGGTTGTTAGATACTTATTGAATGATAGCCAGGACAGATATGAACCTAGACTAAAAAAAAATTTGTATCCATATTTTGTATGCTACACACTATTGCTGTCTACATCTGAGGTCTTTGTGTGCATCTTGTCAGATTTCTGTGGTTGACTGATGTGATACCCAATAGCCTTGTGTTCTCCCGAAGGTGCACAGATAGTATGTCACTATCTGTTCTGCCTGATACAGAGTCAGAGCTTGAGTCCATCTTGTCTATCTATCAAGCTACTGAGTATTCATTAAGCACTGAGCACAAATTTTTCCTATTAAAGCCATCCCACTTTGCATAAATATTCCTTGAGGTACAGAGAGGGCTAGATTCTTTTTAGTCCTGTCATTTGGCTATTCCCTTGAAGTCTTCCATTAAAATTATTTATACAAGCTGGAAGAGCAATTACAGCAGAGCATCTAACTTGGATTTCAAAATTCTTCTGAAAATGTTCTTTAAGTCACAGAAATAATTAGAAAAAATTTCTTAGGAACTTCTTGTCTTCACATGCTGACTCACTTCATGAAATTATTCTGATTTTGCATTACTAGTACAAATAGGACTCATTGGTCTCTGCCTCTATACCTTGGATTTTAGCCCTAAGGTTTGCCATAATTTTGAAATGTTTTGAATCTTCTCTCAAGCGTTAGGCTTAGTACCTTAATTTGGTTCAAAGCATCCCATTGAGGAACATACATAGATCCTCAAGGATGATATCAACAGGGAGGAAAAGGTTGCCTCCAGCAGACAGCTGAGACTATCAACACTTGGGGTGCAAATCCATTGTGTAAACATAGGTGTGCAGTGCCATTAGAAGTGCCAGAGATGTCACCTAGCCTCTCCTGCCCTTCCAAGCAGCAGTCTCTTATAAGTCTTGTGTTGTACCTGCAAGTCCCATATGGACATCTCAAATGCCCAAGGCTGTTGTAAATTACATTAGACGCCTACTTAACTACATCCTCCTTCAGTCCTTAAGAGGATTGTGTTAATAGACTCCTTTGGTTTTCCTTATCATCTATTACAGCAAGCAGTGATTGATACATTACTGTAATAATAACCCTTTTCTGACAGTTTTAAGGATATTTGTTTCACCTAGCCTAATTCAAACCTCACACTTACAGTTTTATGAATACTCAAAAGAAGCAGCAAAACCAGTTGTAAACTTAATAGTCTTAATTTTCTGTCATTTTACCATTCAAGCAACAACATTATAAGAAGTCTGATGGTTGACTTCAGCCATATACTGCTGATTATAAATTCATTTTCATCTCCAGCACTTATTTTTGTTCAGACGTTGTTGGTGCCCATTAAGTATATACCAATAATATATGTAAATTGTTCTCTTTCCTATAATGACTCTTCATCAAAAGACTCATTTTTTTACAAGTCCAGATAATATACAGAAATGCAGCAGGAATCTGAAAAAACTAGCAATCTTTCATTTTGCTTTGATAAAATCCATATTAATACACAGGAGACAACTCATAGCGTGCATAGTTTGTGGCACCTACTTCATTTTGAAAGAAATTCACATTTGTTGACACTGTATTTTGATCTATGAGTCCTAAGAATGATAATATATGCTTGCTACTTGAAACAGTAAAATATTGGACATGTAAACAGGTGAAGTTCTGGGTTATATAAGTGTGTTGCATAGTCTTTTTCAGGAGAGAGTATATAAGGAGATCTGCTTATATGTTAATTCTAATGGCTGAGCCATTAGAGCAACTCTTCCAGCACCAACTATAGGAAGTTACACGTTTGATTAGAGATGGCTGAGGTCTGAATATGTCCAGCCATGCCAGATTCCACATGTGCAGTACTTACTGTCTTTTTATCCAACTGTTTTACCTTTGACAGGATTTTGACTGCAATTATGTTTTTGTTTAATCTAGAAACTAACAGTGCAGCAATCTGATCAGAAGTGAGGGCATAATGCAGATATGATCTATGATAATATAAACAATCTCATCTCTTATGGGCAAATGCAACACAAACCATATACACAAGACATACACATGCCCTTTAACCTAAGCGTCCAGTCTAGGTCTCTGTAACAAGGGTAAATGGAGATCTGCTGCTCAAAGGTGCCATATCTTTAGCAGAACATGAGATCACGCAGAAATCAAGAAATAAGGTAAAATAAAATATAAAAAAGTAAAGGTGGAAAAGAAGTGAGAGTATTTGGAATGTGAGCTATTCAAGTATGTGCAGTCTCACTTTCCTATGAATTTAAGGTCTGACTCCATGGAAAATGTGGCCCCAAAGGCCAAAAGCACAGAGAAGGATACTAAGTGTCATACTATGTCATACATATTTCAGTCTGCAAAATGCAAAGGCAGAAGAAATGTTAAATGATCTTTTTCTCTCTACTATCACATACAAATACAATTTTATCTCATTTTCCTGTTCTTATTGTCATACATGAAACAAGTGTGTATAACAAGTCTCAGAAGCCCATAAATACATTCTTCAGCCTGAACTCCGTCACACAAAATCTGGAGGTTCTGCTATCAGGATATTTAACACAGGCCAGGAGATGATAAATATACTGTCATAATCCTCACATTTATTAGGACAATTTTTGTAAGTTTGCAACTTGCCAGTTGAGTAAGCAGTGTGCAATGAATTCAGTGGCTGCTAAAAATGCTGCAGTTGCATAAATAACTTCTCTCCTATCAAATGTAATTAACATCTGTCTCGCATGATTTGGCTATTTGTATGAACAGACAAAAATATACGTTGAAAATAATAGTCATCATCTTCTCATGTACGATTTCATTCAATAAATAATGACATATTATTTCTTAATAAGGGGGGAAAGAGCTTCTTTTTATATAAAGAGGTGACAAAGTGAGAACTTCATATTGCACTAATGAAATTAATAATCTAAAATTGTACTTTTCAATATCATCAGCCATGCCACCTTTGATTTTCTTTTAATTTTGTTGTTTTTGCATATAGGACTTTATTATACAGTTCAAGTATCAAAACCAAAAGTGAACATTTAGCTAAGTTTCAGGGGTTTTTTTTCAGCTTGAGTTAAAAATAAAATAGATGAAGAATACATAATCACCTCTGCCTCCAGATTTATGCAACCAAATACAATCTGTATCTATATTAAAATATGAGAGTTCAGAAATTCAGCTCTTCATTTGCCTTTAAGTATTCTTTGAGAAGAAATTTCAAAGCTAAAATGTAACACAAATTTTAAATCATTTGAAAATTTAAGAATAAATTAAGTAATGTCTTTTAAGATACGATTTCTACTGTATATTTAGAATGGGAAATAGTTTTTTTGACAGTTAGCAAATATTTTATTTGGACAAATTAGTTAACATCCCTGTACCTGAATTCCCGCATCCAAAAGGAGAAATAAGCATTTTAGGACTTTGTAACATCCAATAGAAATCTTTGCTCAATTGCTTGTAGGTCTATTTTTTGTCAGTGCTCTGGGTTTGTCATTTGATGCATGGCATAAAGTAAAAATATCCAGAGTTGCATTAGAGATGAAGAAACATTCCCAGGCATATAAATCATATTCCAGGAGCATTGTGAACCTTTAACTAATGGGGTTACAGAGACATTTCAGGCAATTTTGTTATGAGTTCAATTCAAAGGCATCTTTCACTGTCTATTTCCAGAATCAGCATATTAGCATGGATGCACCTCTCACCTGACCCTGCTTAGCTGTTCACATAGCCTTTGGAAGAAGAGCAAAGTTTATTCCAGCACTTATGCCTCTTCGTAATTGATGATTCTAACATTTTGAAAAATGACTTGTTTGTTTAAAAACCTGTAATGAAAATTTCTCAATAACATAAGGAGCACTTTTCAAGCCAGTAGGTGGGCATGAAGTTAATCCTGGTGAGAAGTGAGAAGCCCCTGAAAAATTTCATCCAGCCTTTCAACTCTCTGCCCCACAGAAGTCTTCTCCCCTCCAGCAGTCACATAAGTGGGATATTGATTCTGAATCAGTGAATGGAGGTGAGGCTGGAGCTGCAATGCTGCTACTGTGTGCTCTGTGCACGCAGCAGCAGGGACCTGCCTGGGCAACACTCACTTCTGCTCATCTCCCCTTTCCATGGATACCACAGGGCAGCAGTGCCAGGCTTCCCTGAACGCTGCTCCTCTATCATGCTCAGATAAGTGAGGACTGCACACAGGAGCTAGATTTTAATCTATTAATCTGTTCTAATAAACACACTAATTCTTAGCGACTGAAGCTCAGGAGTTTTGCCAGGTCTCAGCTATCAGGAGGTGGTGGGGTAGAGGGGAAAGGAGAGGGTCCCGTTTACACAGGCGGGGTGCAGAACTGGGAGAAAACTGAATGGACTAGGATTTGCTGGAGCTGAAGATGTGATAATTTGTTTTTCTTCTGCAGGGAGGCAGGGAAAAAAGGCAGTAATCTTATGCTCAGAGATGCCTGGAGAGTGGGTGTTTATATGCGTGTGTGTGCATGTAAAAGGAGGCATGAGAAAGGAGGGCAAGGTACTAAAGAGAAGAAGAGAAGGAGCTCTGTGAGAAAGGTCTGAGAGCAGTGATGTGAGTATAGATATTTTAAACACTGGCACTTTCATTCATTTTGATGTAGAGCTTCTTCAGCTCCTAATGAAAGTAAATTAAAATTCTTTGTATTCAACTAATTTCTTTTGCATTAAAATCAGCATCGTTGTATGCAGTATTTACTGAGACTGTCTTTGCTATACTGAGCATCACCTGTGGTACTGCTCAGGAAAGGTCAGATAATATAGGACACTTCTTTTCTTGATAGGTCTGTTCCTTGAGAATTTATTCCTCGGCTGATAGGCATGTTGGGTTATGCTGCTGCTCTGTTATTCATGATCTTTTCTATTTCACCTGTATCTACACAAAATAACAAGTCTCAATAAGCAAAGGCTATCAGCAGTTGATGATTATTGGCCTGAAATCATGCCTTTGAATCCTGCAAACCCATCAGCTCTGCATAAGCTGACAGGACTGAGCTGAAGGTGCCTGTAACACAATAAAGGACTGAAAGAGCACGGGAAAAATTGGTGGTTTCATGCTGGGGTAATTCAGAGAAAGCAGGCAGCAGAAAGAGGTGGGAAAATGGAAAAAGAGGAAATTGAGGTAGTAATGGGAACCTGACAGTGTTTTCATGCCTTGTAAGGGAGAGGTACAGGTTATAGTTTAATATAAACATCATTGTGATTTTATGGGAATGAAAGACATGCTAGATTTGCAGGGCAGCATTAATCACAACACCATCACTAGCATGTTACTACGAATATTCCCCTGATACTGGCCAGAGCCTCAGCCAAGGCTTTTGGTACCCATCTTTTTTGATGGAGCCTGGCTGACTTTCTTCCACTGAAACCTCTAGAAAAGTCTGTGCACCACAGAGCAGCCTGGTGGGCTCAGGCAGGTTGTTCTCAGGCAACTGGAGAGAAAGGCATCCAGCCACAGCACAGACACTGCCTCCTCAGGCTTCATCACTGGCACCAAAAATCACCTATGTATTTAACCTTGTTTAATTAATAGGTGGGTTTAGAGGTAGATTCCTCTGTAAAATTCCACATGAAATTCATGCAATGCTGCAGTGCTACCCGTGGTACCAAAACACCACATTTATGCATTTGTACTTTTATATCATTTTAGAAGGTTGCTTTATTTCAGGGAGGTTTGTTCTAACATAGGCAAGAGAAGTTAAAAATACTCTTGTTTTACCTCTGGTTGTTTTCTAGACAGGTTAGAATGGCAACATCATTACTCCAAGTTGAAAAAAGCCTTCTGTTTTTTTCATAGATTATTTTCAGCAATCTGTTTAGTCTGTTTTATTCCAATTATTTTCTGTATATCAGACAGGGTATATTTTTTAGGCCAAACTTGATTGCATCAAAAGGAAATGCAGTTGACTATTATATAACAGATTCAAGTGTTTCTAGTGCAGTTCCTACTTGTTTAAAAAGTAGTTCTGAATTGGTTTGGGAACTACGGATAGTAAGAATTGCACTTGAACAATTGCTCATGTCAAAAATGCTACTCCATCCAAAGTGCCAAGCTGATGGATTTTTATTTAAGCTGTAGCATGTTGTAAACACTGTCTTTTGATCATACAAGACTGTGACATTTTAAACATTTTATTTGCTACAAGGATAAAAAATTCTGCATTGCTAGAGCAATATATGTAATTTCAAGTCTACTGGAAGTAATATTTTTCCAAAAGTGTCGGCAAATAAATTTTTGTTTTTAAAAGTTCAAACTGAAAAGAATACCAACTTAAGAAAATTCAGTGAAGAAACAAATATGCAGTGTGAATTTTTGTACTGCATGTATAGGCATAGGTACAGTGGTGCAGCATTACTGGTACTCCAGCAGTGACACTGGTATCAGCACTCCCCAAGGCCACAGCAGCAACCAGGTCTTTTTACAGCTATCACTTTTACAGTGAACAGCCTGGTCCCTGGTATATGGATTTTGACTTTCCCACATAGAAATATATCCACATGTAGTTGTTAGCCTCATTTTGCAGGTGTATGTTAGAATTAGGAGCTAATTTTCTTCCACTGTGAATTCAGTGTTGAACATGCTGTATCTTGGGTTAGCAGAAAAAGACAGACCTTCCCTGATTTGGGTCTTCTACCAGTTAAGTGCAGGGGTGGCACTGGCCATAAAATCAACATCAAGTTCTCCCTCTCTCTCTCTTTCTGTCACACACATAACTGGAAAGCAGCTGAGGGGAAGAGCCAGACCAAGTACAGGAAAAAGGAGGGACTGGAACAAAAAGCCTACAGCAAAGGATAAAATATGAAGTGTAATCTCAGTAAAGACTGTATCAAAACCTGTTTGCCCAATGCAAACACATCAAATGCATGTAGACAACCTTTAATCTATCATTTTCCAAATCTGAAAGTTTTCTTTTTGGCTATATAAAAGTTATTGTAAAAGAGACCTGAAACAGTCCCTCTCTAAGTCAAGACTGAAAGGGAAAAGTCGGTGTGTTTAGGCAGTGCCCGACAGCCTTCCTGTGGCTATGAAAGCAGCACCAACTCTGCAGCTGACAAAGAGAGTAATGCGTAATGCCTCATACAATATAATTGCATCCACTTCAACAGACTTCAGCAAGATTTTTACTCTTTCTTGCAGTGGCAGCAAGTTCTTCCACCAAATGTTAGAAATTACATGGACTACAATGACTTTTTTGTGACCTCTGTTTACATCTTGCTATAGCGGTTTTTAGGGACAGGCTGTATATCAAGCATGCTCCTTCAGAGTAACTTAAATTTCTCATGCACTGTAGCCTTATTATATTGCTATCAGTGATGGAATTAGACGCTCTTTTAAATCCTGATTTAGCTGAAAAAAAGAGATATCACATTAAGCTCATATAATTTTTTATTCCTTTCCCTTTCACCTCTTTACATTTAAGTCAATTTGTTGCAACAGTATTAATTTGCCATTAAATGAAGGCACATCTCATATTTTTGTGGTTGAATTAGGCAGCATGTCTGTTTTTTAATTTGGGAGAATGAGGGATTTGAGGAAATTGCGGAATGCTCATGTAACTAATTTCTCTTTTGATAGTGACAGTTTTTAATCTCTCTCACATCTTGTTGGTATCTGAGCACATCTGGGTCTTTCTTAGGTATTCAAAATCTTTCTTATGCCTCGAGAGAATCCTTCCCAAGTGGATTCTATTTGTGAAAATGAAAAAGAAAAATATATTATCAGTCATATTAAACAGTCTTTTGCACATTCCCTTTAACTACACAAAAATAACCACACAGGCAGTACTTGTTCCTCTTTTCATAGTTGAGGGGAAGGGAAGAACCCTTTGGTAGAAAAAATGTAGAGAGCGGGTAAGAACCAAGTTGGGAAAATATTTATTTGCAATCCAAAGTAGAACCTGATGAGACTCCAGTGGAGGATAAGCACATTTGTTATGTGCAAACAAGTCTTCCTTGTGTGGGCACAAGACTTGCAATCAGACCTAAACCTCATCTTTGACATAACTCATTTTAATGATGGTATCATTTTTTGAATGCCAGGACCGAGTCATTAATAGGTTTGAGGAATATGCTCTTTGTAGGATATCTACTGACAGGCAAGGACTGTGCAAATACAAAAATGCCTTTCAGCTTCCTTGGCTAGCATGTGGTATAGTAGGCACTGATACCGCAGGGATTTATCCTACATTTTCTCCACATCATTATGTTGCTCCCTCCATTGCTGCAACTATTTGCTTTTTTCTCTATTTCCATGTCACTTAAATGACATTATCAGTTCCACTATTCACAGCCCTCCTGTGCCAGGCTGGCTTCAAGGGATCTCTGTTGCTGTGGAGCACTTTCTGATAGCAACAGCCGAAAGCTGCGCCTGGAGGCAGATGGTCTCAGCTCTGTCACAGTAAAGGCTGTCCTGTGCCATCAAGCCCAAGTGAACACAGCTGGAAGAAACTAGTTATCAGCAACATTTCACTAGAGAAACATCAATGTTTGCTGTTATAGAATTTCAGGAATGCCTCGGAATCCAAAACACTCACTCCAGTTTTTAGACTAGATGGACTACTGACTCTCTTTCTAAGTCACTGCTTTTTTTTGAAGCTATCTGAATAACTGTGAAAATATGCATAGCTCTGTTTTCCAGAAGTACCTTTTAAATGAGTTCTAACTAGGAGCACTTTATGGTATTCAGCATTTAGTCCACAAGTCCTGGCAATAAATCCTGGAGGACAGTGAAATCTGAGAAAGAAAATGGATATGGTCACTGAAAATACCAAATATAGTGTCCTCGCTTTTTACTTTTATGATATAACAAGCACATAGAGAAGCATTTGCATTAGTTATCCCTAGCACATTAAATAATTAATAGAAATAGTGTTAGTAATTGTACAATAGTGGCATTAAGAGCATGGTAACAGAATTTTTTATTGCATAAACCTCCTCTGATGTCGCTGGTCAGCCAGAATATTCCTTGACATGAGAATGCTAGGAGTGCTGTTGCAATAGTTCTCTCATGTGGGATAATAATATACGTATTTTTGGAGTGCCAGTGAAAAGACTGGATAGTTCCATTCTCAATGCAAATAAAATGACAGAACTTTTCAGAATTTTTTTCTTCACAAAGTTTAACTATAATTTCACTTATTTATTAACTCTGAAGATCTACTCTTGGAAATATTTCATTAGTAGTTTACAGTATTCCAGGTTCACTGGAAATTAAATACATTGATTGTTTCGTTCATCTTTATATATATAACATTTACCAAGGCTAAACAATTTTGGAATTCCTTGCTGAGAAAAGCTAAAGGGCTGCCAGTTTCAAACTGCTGTCATTCATTCTTCTAAATATTAAATGAGAACATAGAATCATTTAGGTTGGAAAAGACCAACTTTTTGTGGTATAAAATTAGAAAAAAAATATAATTCTAATTATGTCTTTTAATTATGACATATAGTACATTGTATTAAATTACTGTAAAAGCTTGTTCTACTTTACAGATTAGTTTATTATCCTGTGAAAAGACACACATTCTCCCTGCTATATCCATTGTAAAATCCATGAAATCAAAACACACTGTCAGACAAACACTGAACTCGTTCACCCAGCCATGCTTAACAATATTATTTATAGTGATGTCTCTCCTGTTAGTGTCAGCAACCCCAGATTTGGTCTGAGTGATTCATAGGGACGATTTTGGGTTTCTTCTCATGAACTTCTAGATTATAGTAGACACATAAAGAATTAAAATAGACTAGGAGCCTTGCTTTCATGTTTATACCTAGGGTTGTTTGGGGTTTTTTCAGTTTAACCTTAGGTGAGTTTCTTCTGAAATTGCCATTAATGACTGTGTCATTTTGCTGTATATGTGAGTGATTTTTAGAAATACAGTTGAAACTGTACTGTGTTTTTTGTCTGGAAATTGCTTTCTGGCAGAGCATGTATGTGAGTACTGTGTGCACACAAGCCTGAAAAATTAATCATTTCATACTTGAACTGTCATAAGAAGCAAAAAGAACAAAAGCAGGTTTAGATACAAATTCCATCAATTTTTGAAACATTAGTTTTTTGAACAGGATTCACCAATATACTGTAGGCTTTTTGTGCCTGTCTGTAGCAGGACAGGGCTTATAGAAATGCAAGCAGGTGGGATATTTTTAAAGACAAGAAGGAACAAAGTCACTATGCCTAGTATCTCCAGCTGGATGGAGACTACAACTTGCTCTCAATTTTTGTTGGACATGGAAGCAATGCACTCTCAGGAGAGATGGCACCACCTGCTTTGTCAGGAGCAGGATAGAAATATTGTATAGAAGTATATGACAATAAGCGGTAGCCTTTTGAGAAAAAACTAGATATGGCAATCATTTTTTGGAAGGGCTTTTTAACTAGAGGCCACCCATGGCATGATTCTCACTGAGAATGTTAGGAGATGGCAGGCATACTGTGAGGCTTTTTTTTCAGTCTGATGCAGGATCACAGTCATTCATAATAACCCATTTGAGATTACATTTATTCATTAGCTAATTAACAAATTCAAATATCTAGAAAACTAATTGTTTTCTAAAGAGGAAGGTCTGGTGTGTTCTTATACACAGCAGAGGATAAATGCACTTTTGTATATAAAATCTGAGATTCAACTATCGAGCAGTAATTGATGTATCTGTAACACAGCTTAGTTTGTTGCAAGTGTTAGGATCCAAGCATTAAGCTGAACTCCTACATTGCACTGGAAAATGATAGAGTATTTACCCTGCAGTGGTGTTATTACTGTTCAAATATTTACTGCAGTGGAAATAAAGTCACAACGGAATTGTGACTCCTCAGTGTTAGAAACCATACAAGAGTACTGCATATTCTCGTCTCCCTCTCAGAAAGGTTTCAAACCGAAACAGAAAATAGAGAAGATGAATGAGACATAAAAGGAGGCAGAATAGCTAGTGGGAGATTGGATAATTCTCATAAAAGGAGAATGTGATTCTTAGCCATGCAGCTGTAAGGGTGAAGTGACCTTTTCCTAGCCATTACAAGGCTGGAGTTTCCTGTGTGCTATAAAGCAGTCTTAGAAGGGGCTTGGTGGGACTTTTGTTAATGGTTTTGCCTCTTAATCTCACAAAAAAAATATTATGCAAGCTGAAATTTGTAGTTTAGACCCAGTATATTGTTCAGGCTGGAAAACAAAGCATAAATTATTCAGTGGAGAAGGTGTTAAATTGTTTTGCAAAGAATAAAAATATATTATCCTTGAAAATTAGTACTTGGCAGTGAAAGAGGCTCTAGAGATACTAAGATAACAGTTGCTTGGAAGGAAGGTCAGTTTAATAATACATTACCCTCTATTAACCTGGAAAAATACAGTAGAACCTGAAGAAATTAAAAGAAGCGCCACTGTTTCTCTTTGCCATACTATTTTAAAGCAAGTAATGTATTTATACATGCCTGAAAAAATACTGAGTAGATCTTTTGGTATAGAAATGATATGAGTTCTCTGAAGTAGAGGTAACTTTTCTATTGATGATTTTACTGTCAAAAAACATAAAATAAAGGCAATATAAAGGATAAACATCTATTAACCTAAAGGTTGAACAGCCTTTATGAGACTCTTAAGTACAAAATGACTCATACAGTAGCCATACATTAGTATGAGATATATGTTGATTCATTGGTAACGAAAGATTACTCCATTTTAAATGTACTGAGGTATTTATACACAGTGGACTATTAGTAAAAATCCACTTATTTAACCCAAAATTATATAACTGTTTTGATACATTTTAATTCTGCTTGATACAAATATAATGCTTCCTGTCTTTCATTTTACGTAAAAGCATTAACCTGTATTAATCCAGATTTCTCCAGAACCATCTGTCTATCTCTGGAAGGTGCTGACCTTGTAAAGCCAGTTGAGTGCTTTCAAGATATAGCAAGATTTGAGGATTTCTAGATATGTATGTACAAATAAGAACACATATATAGGTATTCCTAATTTCTGGTTTGGCAGGACAGTTGATGCTCTTATTATAAAACAATGAATGAGCACATAGCTCGTTACAACTGGCAAGATTAAGGACACAAGATGCCAGAATCAGATTCTTCACTATAAAGTTTGGAAGTGAATTTAGAGTGTTAACAGCAGCATCTGGGGCAACAGCAATTGTAAGCATTTCTCTTGGGAAGCATTTGGATGCATATTATTATAATATGCTTGAACTTGCTAAACAATCCATCATAGCAACACCTTCAGATTTCGTGCCTGGCACTTGGCTCCACATCCATGGTTTGGCTCAGTGATTTTTCAGAGATGCTGAGTGCTGGCAGCTCCCATTGAACTCAGTCAGCAGAACATGGACCTCAGCAGTGAATAAAAAAAAAAAAATCCACAAATTAAAGATTTTATTCTTAGCTTTAAAAGAAGTTAATGACTTGCCTGATAGTAAAATCAGTTTTTCACCCATCTGTTGTCCTGATTCAGCCATCATCATTTTATGCTGCCCTCAGTTCCCTGATCTCACAGGCCAACACTGAACTCAGCAACATCCCCTTGGAAGTCTTCTTTCAGACAGTCCTGCCATATATTTCTGTATCCAGCTCCTCCACCGCCTACTGTGGTGCCAGCATCACCTGCTGGACACATAAGACAGAGATAGCTCCCTCAGTGGCCCTTCCCATGGAAGGACACCAATGAGAGAAGTCAGCAAGATGCAACCAGCCCCAACACAAAGATGCTCTGACTGATCAGCTCCTGGTTAAAATAGCCCTGGCCTCATCCACCACCCCAACCACAACCACCTGGGTGAGGGCAGAGCCACAGAGACACAGGTGGGCCAGGTTCTGCCTCTGGAAC
>JAVSBS010015272.1:74046-91844 GCA_033124195.1 Coracias cyanogaster | reverse complement strand
TGAGGATATGGTGTAGTGGTTAGAGAGATGCTAGGAGAAAGGTTGGACTTGATGACCCTGGAGGTCCTTTCCAACTACAATGATTCTGTGATTCTGTTCTGACAGTAAACAGTAATTGTATGAGTCAAATTTGCCTGCTTGTGTCCTTTACAGCCTCGTGTTCTTCACCGTGCCTTGGCTGTGCAACAGCCAGTGCATTGGCACACACCGCAGATGATGATTTTGGCTTTGTAAACAGAACACACAGAACTACTCTATTGACAGGTGAAAAGGAATAAAGAACTCGCATTTAGCAATGTTGACTTTGCTGTGCTAACACAAATAAAATACAAGGGGGAAAAAAACCCTTTATTTTTATTGTTAGCATTTGAAGATAGCATACTGAATACGCTTTGGGATTAGATCTCCTGAGTCAAATAGCACTGTATTTACCAACACTTTTCAGAGAAGAACAGTCTTTTAAGTGATGCTTAGCAACACACATCCTCCATTCTATTCTTTCTATTAGTTTTAACACTTTTCACATCTACCATTTGTTTGAGTGCAAAATACACAGGAGAAGAATTTCATTCATGCTCTGAATGCCAGAATGTTTAGATGTATGGCACTAGGCACAGGAAACCCTTCTGCAACTCTGACATTGCATTCAAAGACTGTCTGGATCAAAACTTCCGACACCACAATTGGCGTCAGTCACCTTTACATGGATGTGCTTTTCAGTGCCATTAGTTAGCTTACACTTTGCCCAGAAACAGATGGCTTTTGGACTGCAGGATGGACAACTGTTGTGCTGGTCCAGCCATCACACAGGCCAATGCTGAACTCAGCAACATCCCCTCAGAAGTCTTCTTTCAGAGAATCCTGCCATAGGTTCCTGGCAGCCCAGCTTCTCCGCTGCCCACTGTGGTGCCAGCATTGCCTGCTGGACACAACAGACAGAGACAGTTCCCTCAGTGACCCCTCACATGGAAGGATACCATAAAGAGAGCTCAGCAAGAGGCAACCAGCCCCAACAGAAGCCACACCCAACAGGAAGCTCCTCCAGCTGATCAGCTCCTGGTTGATACAATCCTGGTCTTGCCCACCACCCCAACTGCAAACACCTGAGTGAGGGCAGAGCCACAGAGACACAGGTGGGCCAGGTTCTGCCTCTGGAACATGAAGCCAGTAGGAAAACCAAAACATTCTGCTAGGTTGCAACTCATTCACAGGTCAACTCCAACTCAGGGCCCACAGCTCAAGCCCCAGCACTTCACCATCTCAGAGAGCCAGCTGCTAAAGTTAGGCACCTGAATGAGCAATCTTTGTAAGTGTGGCAAGAAAACAGAGTATTGATTAAAAAATTATTAAAATCATGGTCTTAGTAAATATGTAACAGAGTTATAAAACTGCCCCAGGTCTGGTAGTAATGTCCCTTTCAGTTACAGAGAATGTTGGCAGAAACTGTAACATGTCTACAATCAAAATGAATTTTCAAGTTGTACCTCTTAGATTTAAAATGGAGACTAATCCTACTCATCTGTCTTTGCACATTTTTTAAGTGTCCAACAAACTGCTGTTACTTTCACTAAGTACTAATTTGATGTGTGATTAGTTATTGCATGTCTTCATAGTGCTAGCATTATTCAAAGAAGGAAAAAAGCTCTACTAACCATTTCAGTTCACAATTAAAACATGACTGCTTCTTGCTAAAAATTCCCACTTACATATGTATTTCAACATATGAAGACATTTGTCTTTGTGCTGCAGCTTCTTTGTAAATGCTCCATCTACTTCCTCACCTCATTCATCTCCCTCTTTCCTTCCCGGCAGTTCATGTCACAAATTAGCAGTTGCAATGTTGTGCAGTCAGCAATGCTGCTGTAAATATCTTCCGCTGGGGGCAGGTGGCACATTGCCAGGATTCCTAGGCAAGGACAGGGGCTGCTTGGTATCTGCATCATGCTTTGCTATCCCCATATGCCTTTCGGCTACCAGGAGGCTGGCTGGGCTACTTTCCTCCTCTCGGGAGCCATTACCTAGATAAATGCAATGCTCTGCATACAGAAATAAAACGTTATGCATACAAAAGCAAATCTGTTGTAAATTTTGACCTCCTTTTTCTAGAAAAAAAAAAGAGGGTTGTTTCTGCATGAGCCTCTGACACTTTTCAAAGTGATCCCAAATAGCTATGCAAACATGGCATACATTTTTCATCTTGCTCTTCAGATCCTCTGATGTTTTGTCATGCAGTTCATTCACACCAGGCATTTCAGGATGCGCAAGTAGTTCCTGCAAGCAAAGCCTAGACAGAACAGGCTTATCTAATTCGTAAATAAAAGGCTGCCTTGAATATTGGACCTTTTTCTTTTTGTGTGTCCTTGCCTACAAATTACTTATCATCTTTTAAATAATTACTTTTTTTTTTTGTAAAGTGGCAGTTCTAACATCCATGCTATGCTTTCAGATGCTTGAAGATGTGAAAAACCGTCTAGCTAGGAAGAGAATTTGCCTGCTCTGTAGCACTTTATGAGCAGCATTCATTTAACTATTCTTTTGCTATTGCTTTACTTACATATTTAATCTGCAATGTTTCATGTTTACTGGATCAGCAAATAATCAGGGTCTTTAGTTTTTTTTTAATGTATTTTATCCCTCTTCCTTAAAAAGTTAAATGCCTCTATTTAAATAGCTTTTACCACTATATGCAAAACACAAATAAAATGTAAATAGTTTCTTCTACTAATCCACATCTGCCTGGGTGTAATTACATGATACATGCTGGTTAAGCACAAAAATTTTGAATAGACAGCTTTTTAATTAGACATGTGCATTGGGTCACAGTAGAATTAAAATGGGTTCTAAAATTGTATAAAAATGGCTTACTCAGCAGATCGGATTCTTGGACAGAGTTGCAGACATGTGTCTGTCCCATCCTTCTGTTGGCCATTGTAGAGGAAGCCAAGCTCAGAGCCAGCATGCTCAGTCCTTCTAATGATGGGTACAGATTTTAGCCTGAGTTGACCACTTCGACAATGATGCTCTGTAGAATTACTGACTTTCAGCTATGACAAACATCTGATTTACATCTGTTGCTCAGGTTTCATTAAGAGGAAACTTCAGGCCTACGTAGTATAAGTTTCAGTGCCTGAATGCCTAGAAATACATTTGGATTTAACTTTTTGTCAGATTTAGTAAATAACAGTTGCTGTTACCCTGAGTTTTATCCCAGAGTCCGGTGAGTGAAAAGAAGATTTGTGAATAGTGGTTACCTGTCAGCTTTACAGAGATTGTCAGTGCATGGCTGAAACTTTCTGTATGACGTGAAAACTGAGAAACAGTTCTCCCATGCCAGTATAAACAGAGGTATTTTAATAGGCTCTTCAGTGTTCTCATAGACCAGCAAGCAGTCCTGAAATTATTTCTGAGTGCAGAGGCAGTTGAGCATTATGTTTCCCAGCAGCTCTGTTCATATTCACCATGGCTGCCGCAGTACTATATATCAGATAAAGTTGTTGTAAAGCTAATAACAAAGCGGTCAATTTTAAATTTAGCTCTTCCAATCAGGAACTGTGGTTATTATATGCATGTTCTTCTCCCCAGGTTACAGTCTTGATATGTTTTAGCAGTTAAATTAATGTTCCTTTTTAAAAGAAATAAGTTGGAATTTTCTTGGCAGGTGTTTTAAGTATTTCAGTATTAATATGCTATAGTCATCTTACACTGCAATCTTCTTTAAGAAGTTATTATAATTCAGTAATTTTTATTTTAAACATAAGGGTAATTATGTAATGAGCATTAACAGAAAGTAGGGCCAGACTTTTCAAAAAGAAACATAAATCAGGCTACCATGAACTGCAGGATCCTAGGTTTTATCTTTTGTCTAGAAAAGTTGTGCCATGCAAGTGTTAGCAGCTGGAGACAAATTTGTTTTACAAGGTTCTGCGGCAGGTCAGAGTACAAGAAAACAGAGAAATTCTGTTTATGCAGAACCTTTTGAAATCTTCTACATCCAAAGAACTACCTCTACCCATTCACAACAAAAATTATTTATTCACACGCTGGATTAAAACCTATGGCAAGTGGAAGAAAGGTGAATATAATTTGGCTGCTAGCTTATAACTAAATAATTCTTCATGCACTAGTTCTTTATACTTCTACTAGTAACTATATGTGCACATGTAAAAATGGCTCATTTTTAAAAATCTTCACCTCTTTCATGACCATCAATCACATGCTGTTGTTATTAAAATTGCCCCCGTGTTTCATGTCAGTACTGGAAACATGCTAACATATCTGAATTCGTACTTAATAGGCTACAGTGCCAGTGATCTTGCAGCACTTTGCAGAAGCCAAGGTCACTTCTGAGAAGTGACAGAAGTAGCTGGTAATGACAGTAGATAGTGTGGGTGGGGAGGTAAAGGGAAAGATTTGACAATAAGGTAATCACATATTGCTACTTCTGAAGCTCATGCAAAGTGTTCACAAGCTGAATTTAGATTATATGGTTGAGAAATGCAAGTGGGAATAAGTAATGCTGGAGAAGTTAGTAGAGTTTATCTGGGATATAAATGCAGCAAAACAAATGCAGCCTGAGTCTTGCAAAGCTGATGCAACCTGTGCTGAGTTGCCAAACCATAGGCTGTTCTTAGCTCCGTTGCACATGGCTTGTACTGGCGGCAGGGGGCTAGCAGAGCTGTGTTTGCCCCCTGCCCAATCACAGTGTTCTGTTGTATTTTAACTATATCAACACAAATACAAAAGCTTGATCCAAAACCCATCAGAAAAAAAAAAAAAAGACATTTCAACTAAACTTTTAAAGTGATCAGAAATTAACAAAAAAGGTCTAATCTGCATTTTTTTTTACTCTGCATTCAGGCTTTTAAGTTTAAGGAAGTCTAAATAATAAGAAGAGCAGTCCAGTAGACAAATCATTTCACTGAGATGCCATTAGAAATTCCAGCCAGGAAACTGAGTGCACAGGAAACAATAATAATAAGAAATAATAAAAGTGTTTCTATAAAAATGGTGGGAACATGGGTAAGAAAATGGAGGAACTTTACCTACTAGTGCAAGATGTGTATACAGACATTCTACAGATGATAAAAACCATATCAGAAACAATACCTAGAGTCACTGAATTCTGTCACAGGCTCTTCAGAAAGGACAGAAATAGACCTGGTAGCATTACATGAAACATTAGGATAATCTATTATTAAATTAGTGATGTCAATAAAACAGATTCTGTTTGGATCGAGCACGTCAAGTGTGGAAAAAGTATTGTTGCAGAATTAGAGCTTGCAGAAAAGCCCCAGGATGTCAGACCTAAGTCTGCAAGAGTAGTGTAGAGGGGAATGTAAGTGAGAATCTCTCATTGGAAGCTGTTGAAGCTTACAAATTTCATCACCAGTCACTAAACCAACGAAAGATAGTGATAATTTAGATCTGTTTTTTGCTTTGAAGCATGTAGACAACAAAATTTAACCGTTACCCCAGCATTCAGGAACTGAGTCCATTAACATTACATGACAAAAAAGCAATGGTCAGTAAACTTTAATACGCAAAACAAGATCATTAAAGAAATACTCTGGGGCTTCTTGGATATTTCTGTGAAGAAGGCATCAAGTTTCATGAAGTGTAATGTATTGTGTTGTATCTGACAACAGGGAACTAGGTTTGGCCATGCAGGAAGTCCTCTCCAGACCTATCTTCCTAAATTTCTCGGTTAAATGCAAGAGCCTTAAGTAAAGCAGAGGTAGTTGTAAGACAGTTTGACAAATGTGGTCGCTGTCAATATTCTATTTGACTCAATGCTAAATTTGGACACTGGCTGTTGGGCAGCAGAATCTGTTCTTGTGACAGTGTAATGTTTGAGATGTAGGACAGGATATTTATTGTCTACTCTGTGGGGTATCTGTCAAACTTGCCACTTAATCTAGGAAGTCTCATTCAGATGCCTTCTCCATAGACCAGCCCTCCTGGTCTCCCTCATCCCTGAACAGTCTCAAGTAATGCAGGATTGGTATGGCATGTGTAGAGTTTTTACGGGCTGGTGAGGAAGACAAAAATGGGGAGAGCAGCTGATAATGAGGATGTTGAACTACAGAGATGTTCAGCCTGGAAAAGAGAAGGCTCAGGGGGATCTTACCAATGCATGTAAATACCAGAAGGAAAGATGCAAAGAAGACGAAACCAGGCTCTTTCAAGTGGTGCTCAGTGATAAGACCAGAATCAATGGGCACAAACTGAAACCCAGGAGGTACCATTGGAACATCAGGAAACACTTTTTTACTATGAGGGTGACCAAGCACTGGAGCAGGTTGCCCAGAAGAGTTGTGGAGTCTCCATCCCTGGAGATATTCCAAAGCCATCTGAGCATGATCCTGGACAATTGGTTCTCAGTGACCTGGCTTGAGCAGGGGGATTAGATAAAATGACCTCCAGAGGTCCCTTCCAACCTCAATCATTCTGTGATTCTGTAAGCACATGCCAGTCATTTTAGTAGGTTTAATTCTAAAAGCCAAGCAAAGTTTGATGCTTAATATAAATGTTCTGCATAACTTCAGATACCCACTCACTGTGAAACTGTGATTTCTGGAGGCAGACTATGGCTTGCTCCAAAAATCAGGCAGGAATTATAAAGGGGATTACTATTATGCTTGTCCATATGCATTCATTATTATTAGAAGCAGCATGAGAGAGCAGGCAGAAAATAAGCTTCAGGAACCTTTCAGGGAGTTTTCCTGAAGTAGAGAGGTTTTGAACTTTGTGTTATCATGGCACTGGCTCTCTAATACTCTTAACTTATCTCTGTCTTCCTACAAAGTCCTGGGTACTTCTCTCTGTGTCAGCAATGAGGAACTCTGAGCCTGGAAAATGAGTTAGATTTGGAGAAACTCTTGCAGTCTAGAGATTGATTTATTTGAAGGATTTCTAAAATTAACCCCTTTTATCCCTCCACAAGCAATAAACCACAAAGACCCTTAAAAATGTTGATTCAGGAAATGATGAAGAGTTATCTGATGTCTTGTGAGGAATAATGCAGGGTCATTGTTTGAAGAAGGATTTCTTACCCGAGACCTTCTAATGCTCAGTTTTGCCTGTTTAGTGACTGGGAAAAGGGAATAATTGGCCTCTATATTTGTTGACTATGCTCCTTGTACACAAGCTCATTTCTTTTCACTGGGGACCTACGTAATGTCAATTAATTTATCTGATTTTCTGATTTGTGAAAAATGTATTTTTTTAAGTTTTATATCATAGCTGATCTTGTACAAATGCATAAAGTGAAGGGGTGCAAACAGACACATTATTTACTAGCCCAACACAATGAATGCATTATTCTTTTTGCACCCTGCTTAAGTATTGTGAGACAGGATGAACAAACAGATTGGTCTCCTCCCACCACATATCTGCATTGCCAGTACTCAAGGAAATAAAGACTGTATGGATTAAAAAGTTGCAATTAAGGCATAAGCTACTGAGAGAGGAGCATGCATTGAAGAGGTCTCAGTTTGACAGTATCAGTCCTATTATGAGCAATGTCAGCCTCACTGAGGAAGCCAGGGATGAGAATGCAGGTAAGACCTTTCTATGCCAGGGGATGATCAAATCACAGTGAATTGCAGCCATTGCCACAATAATTTAGTACAGTACATTATTTCTGTCTTTTAAATCTTGACTTTTGAAAACTGTTTTACTCTCAGCTGCTTGAGACAGAAGCATTAAACTTCGTTCAGCACTGCCTATAAAGTGACCTTACTGCTTTTGCTTATGGTTTGAAATTTATTTACGATGCACATTTAAGATAGCATTTGCAGTTACTAAGGTTTCTGTGAATAATATTCAGACATTTAAAAGAACTCTCTTAGCATTTTTTCCCTAGACACAGTCTGAAGAAATCTTTATTTCAATCACAGTTTGTGCATATGCAATTAATTACTGTCAGGCTGTTAGACAGGCTGATCATGTGGGAATTGACCATTTCATTTTCACATAGAAACAGCCTTTGGCTTTTGTTGTTACATAGAAGCAGCCCTTGCACTGACATCTTGATGATGGTCTTTTTTCTGTAGTTTGCTTGACTAGACCTTTTGATTGAAGTACTTGAAAGACATAATTTCATACGCTTGAAGCAATTCTACACAAACCACCTCATCCTCCCTAAATCATTCTCGTTTTATTGCTGAATTTTCAAATAACATTAAAAAACATTACATTATGATAGGTCAATTATTGAACTATATACCTTGTAGACACCTCACAGTGTTGTCTGTATAAATGAATTCTTGTTCCTAATTGATGGTAGGATAATAATAAAATCTTTACAGTAGAAAAAAAAAAAAAAACCAAACCAAAAAAACCCAAACAAACAAAAAAACCACAAACAAACTTTTGGAGTTCTCTAACCAAACATCCTTCTCTTTTGTTATAAAGATGCAAACTGTTTTATTAAAATGGAAACTGGCTGTTGGTCGTCAGACTCTTCTGTATATCATCTGTATTGATTCATTTTTATTTTAATATGCACCTTAAGAGTACAGGAAAAAATATTTATGGCTGTAAATGTATAAAGACATTCAAACAGCAAGAAGGAACTTGAACTTTTATCTGAACTATTCAGTAACAGAAGCTGGCACGTGCATGAGCAATATGGAGACCCATAAGTAGCCTGTTGACTTAAAGTATTCTGTTTTCACATATACTGTGACTGGTAGTTCTCTACTATACATGCAACAAGATTCGGAGGTAAAGGTAGTACTTTATTTAACCAGATGGTTTGCTGGAAATATTAAACTGTTTTTCAGACATTTGCATGTATTTTTCTAATAAAAAGCTATTATACCTACATACAAAATTTGTCCTCTCATTGCCCTTGAACCACAATGGCTATAACAAAATGACACTCAACATATTTATGATATG
Organism: Coracias cyanogaster; assembly: GCA_033124195.1. NCBI lineage: Eukaryota > Metazoa > Chordata > Aves > Coraciiformes > Coraciidae > Coracias > Coracias cyanogaster. Next base: position 82,940 of record JAVSBS010015272.1, on the reverse strand, counting down.
CAAGACACAGCTCAGTTTATGCCTAGAGTAGGAAATGACTGTAGTCATCCTGGATGTCTGATGACAAGTAATGACATTTAAGAAGAAACTGTCAATATCATGATCAATGCAAAAAGTATTTTTTTATGCACATGCATGCACAGTCTTGAATCAGTCTTTGTTATTCTTAAGTCCACAAGTACTTACTATTTTCTTTTTTTCTTTTTTCCTTTTATTCTTCACCAAACAATGGTGTTTCTTGACAACTGCACCTCCAAATAAACTTCCATTGTATCTTATAAAAAAGTAATTTACGGACTACACTGAAAGGAGTCAAAAAATTAGGGGAGAAATGTTAAGAAGAGGTGTATGTCTGGATCCAGCTTAATTCTCCAGCTGTGAACTTCCACTGAAAATAAATAGTACTGACATCATCTATTTGTATTACTTTTGCTGGCAGACAAGTTTTACATTTTTGTCTCCAGTATTTGAGTCAGTATATTTATCTAATTTATTTCATTTTTTAGTAGAGTTCTATCTCATAAAAAAACCCCTGAACTGCATATACAGTAACTGAAGTTGTCTCATGTCACTATTTTTTCTTCTCTTTCTAGGTGATGTCATTGTCTATATTAATGAAGTTTGTGTCCTTGGACATACTCACGCAGATGTAGTCAAACTCTTCCAGTCTGTTCCTATTGGTCAGAGTGTCAACTTGGTGCTATGTCGTGGATACCCTTTGCCCTTTGATCCTGAAGATCCTGCCAACAGCATGGTGCCACCCCTTGCAGTAATGGAGAGGCCTCCGGTAGTGGTAAATGGAAGACATAACTATGAAACTTATTTGGAATACATTTCTAGGACTTCTCAGTCTGTTCCAGACGTAACAGATCGACCACCACACTCCTTGCACTCCATTCCAGCAGATAGTCAGCTTGATAGCACATTCCCACCACCTGCCCATGATGATAATGTATCAATGGCTTCTTCTGGGGCCACCCAAGCTGAACTCATGACCTTAACCATTGTGAAAGGGGCCCAGGGCTTTGGCTTCACTATAGCAGACAGTCCTACAGGACAGAGGGTGAAGCAAATTCTAGACATTCAGGGATGTCCTGGTTTGTGTGAAGGTGACCTCATTGTTGAGATCAACCAGCAGAATGTACAGAACCTGAGCCATGCAGAAGTAGTGGATATACTTAAAGAATGTCCTGTTGGAAGTGAAACTTCTTTGATTATCCATAGAGGAGGTAAGTTTGGAAAGTCTGTACAATTGCAAAAATGTGTGTAAAAGGTTCTAAACCATAAGACATACATATACTCACTACATCCTTACGTGCTAGATTGGAAATTAATTTCCATGTTGTGGGAGGTAACACCATTGGTTCTGGAAAAGTATGTCTGCAATTACTTATCCTAGGCAAAATCTAACGGTTTGTTGTACATTCCTTTTTGTGTTCTGAGTGTCAAAGGTCCCACCTCTGTATAAGGGTAAAACTAGAGCAGTTCTAGACCTTTAACCCCATAATAGTTTGTATGGTGTCTGCAGCAAACTCTTACAGTCCCAAAGAAGTGCTGCAAGCTTTAGATAGAATTGTATATATTGGCTCATTAATGTAGATCAAAATCAGAGCAATCTATTAGCCCTTTACAAGGTTACTGATTTTGATAAACATTTTACCTCCTTTTCCTTCATTGTAAAAGTGTTGTACAACGGCTGTGTTGTGTCTTTGTTGACAGCCAAGATCCATAGTATATTTTTCTCTGATTTATAAACTAGCTTCTAGCAACTTATTTTTTCTGACCAGCCTGACACAGTAAGTTTGAATATACACTGCTGGAAGAGGAGAGTCCAGATTTAGTGCAAGGAAGCAATGACAACAGAAGTCTTAATACCTTGACAGTGATAAGTAATTTCATAGCTTTTAATATTTTAGCCAAACAAATTTTCTTTGATAGTTTGAGATGAACATCCATCACTATTTATTATTACCTGAACAATTGAATTTCTTTAATTAAAGATCTTTCTTCCTCTAAATGCATTCATATGTCACTGAATGCATGTTACTCTGTGCTTCAAAAGAAAAAAAAAAAAGAGGATTCTATACAAAAATACTAATTAATTTCCTTCTAAAGAAGTAAATGGAGGCTGAGAAATGAAGCTTTAGTGTTTGCATACGCCAAATGTTTGCTGTTAGAAAACCTACAAATCCTTAGAACAAGGAATAGAAATAATAAACCTAAGGTGATTTTAATATCTGTACATCCACATAGTCAATAAAGTATTTTTCAGATCTATATTTAAAGGAATTCTTTATAAGAGACAGAATCTGACATTTCTTTGTAATGAAACCAAATTAAGGGTGGTAAGTAAAGGCCAGTTGATGTCACTATAGTATATGAACTTGGAGAAAGTTAGTTGTTGCATAGGTGCTATATTACTCGGTATTAAATCTTGTTATATTTAATACTATTAAGAATCTGAAAAAATGGAGTAATTTTTTTTTTTTCTGAAGGTGCTGACAATTTAGGGAGAATTGCATAGCAAAAAAATAATATAAAGGGGATTAGAAGGGTTAATGTGACCCCACAAAATGGGATTTTATTTTGAAAAATGCAAGCTAATCCCCCTGTAGAGAAAAACAATTCAGAACACCAATCTTCAGAGAGAAATGGAGTGTGAAATCCAGTATGCTGAACAAGCCTGAGTAATAATAGGCAGCAAAATAGATACTTCAGCAATCGGTGCAGGACAGTAGCAAAAAAAGCCTGAAGCAGCTACATACTCAAGCCCATGAAGATAATTCCTGTCTCTCAAGAGAATTTCTTCTTAGAGCATCAATTCATGATCAAAACAAGTTGATCAACGTGATAGTTTAACAAGTTCTGATACATTAACTGAACTGTGGATATTTTCTACACATCACTGTGGCAAATAGGAGGTAGTGCACTGAGCTCAACCCTAAATAAAAGCAGTATAAACTTACATTTGTCTTAACGTCAGGCCAAACGCTGAGGTACAGATAGTTATCCTAGCTCAGCTGACAAAAAATACCAGGTCCAAATGCAGTGATCTGTTCCTGAGACTTAACCCTTTGTTGCTGGGGCAGGGGGTGGTTGGTTGCTTTAGAAGGAGAAAGAGAGCATGTTTCGTTCGTGGTAAAAGAATGACTAAGACTAAAGCAACTGTTTGTGATTATACTTCATGGAATGATACAGAACAAGTGAAAGTTTACTATCAGAAATTTCAATACATAGGAAATAATGAATATATCTTAATGGAAAGTTGTTAGACTCTGAAATTAAAGAAAGGGCTCATCTGTTTGAGTGATTCCAAAGTGAAGAAATACAGTGTATGAGACAAACCTACTCAAGCTGAGAGATGGCTAAATCATAACAGAAATATGAAAACTGTTTTAAGGTGACAACTTGGGTTTTTTTCATAAAGTCGTAAGAAAAGAGAATCCATGTGACAAAAGATAAATCTCTAATGCAGATAATGATATCTATGCTAGTCATCATGTCTCCTTTTATAGTCCCTGGGCAGAAATAGGCCTTTCTAGGGTGCAATTCCAATATAGATGTTACAAATAGGTCAGGTGTACCCTAGAAGTATATATTCTGACTATAAAGGGAATTGAGAATGACTGGTTCAGATATGTGTGTCTGTCCCGGATGTTATGAATAAGAAACAGATGATAAGATTTGGTCATGTGAGATAAACAAAATTCTAGTGCTTAGAGAAACCTACTCTGATTCTAAAATATTTAGCCTGTAACGCCATTGAAGCAAAGCATATTTTCTCTTTATTCATGGATCCAATTTTTATTTTCTCTAATGTGTAATGATACATGAGTAATAGCATCCTTTTCCATCATTACCCTGCATCCTGTCTTTAGTGTCTCATTTTTAAGACTAAGACCAAAGAACTGTTGCTGCCTGTGGAAGAGAAAGGCTGTGTTTTGCATAAGGTTGTGTCTTGCCTTGTAATGTATTCTGTCTCTGATATGAATATGGATATGGCCTGACCGCGTATTTCACTGTGGCAAAACCATTTTTGTAAGTGACTTTATTTCTCGCTATCACTAACAATCTTATCTATATTGCAAACAAGAAACAGATCAACATTGGCTGAGATGTATTTCCAATATAGGAAAATAGCATGTTATACAGGAAAAAAAAAATCTTCTCTTGTATGCATATAGTGTGCATGCTACAGCATTTAAAAAAGCTATTGTCCCTCAAGCTTAGGAGGTCAACAACCAGAGTATGGAGGGGAAGGAAAGGTCTGCATGTTTCAGAAAGATAGAGAGAATAGCAGTACTCAAATTTAAAGAGGCCACCACTAAAAAAACCTATCTGAACTGACACCAGAGACTTGTCATAGAGTACAATGCAGCTGGAGGAAGTCCCACTGAATCTGTAGTATACTCATTTTAAAATTTCTAAAGCAGAAGTAGTAATTTATGTACTTGTTAAAAGAAAAAATGATGGAAAAAATGTCATTGTATATCTAAGAGAATACTAAGCAGCGCTTGTTTAGGTAACAGCTATGATATTCTATGACTTGAAAACTTACAATCTTCTTTCGCTTTATTAAGTTCTTTGTTAAACACAGATACGCTGCTTCGTTTTGTTTCTTTGCATCTGTTTTTGCTGACTAGCCATATAGTTTCCATAGATTATTATAAGCTGACAGAAGTGTTCACATTGAAAAAAAAAAATAAAATTGAAAAGTGCTGCCTAAAAAGAATCACAGAAAATTAATAGAAAAGAAGGGAAGAAAGAGATATGAAAGTGTTTGTTACCCAAACAGATTTACCCCTTTCCAGCTTTGCTTCAGCTTTCACACTTCATCTGCATCTTCTGCAGCAGCCTGTGTTGAGTATAGGCTGCTGAGAGAGTGTGGAAGAGCTCTCAAAAATCAGCCTTTCTGAATGTGGATAGCGCAGAAATTCTGCTTTAGTCCAGAACTACTGAAAAACAACACTAAGTGGCTGAAGCAGTATGTACCAAATTTATGTAGAGCAAAATATTCACTAGTTAGGACGTCAAAAATCGTTTTTGGCATGTTCTACTAAATGAGCTATCCAAGTACCTGATATATGCCATCTCTTTTGGAAAGTACCTTTGAAATACGTGAACCTATAGACAGCAGCCCAGCCTCAGAAGTGTTCCTGTCTAAAAAAGAACTGAAACATTCAAATGTATATTCATCAAGACTTTGTCTGAAATGTTGTTGTTGTTAAGGAAATCTGAAGACAATCTAGGGCTGGTTCATGAAGCTATGGCAACTCCTAAACGAGTGCTGTGAGTGAAACATTAATACTCAGTGCAAGAAGAGCAAGCCTGACAAAGTTCTTCCATCAGACAGCTATTTTATTATGGTGGAATCCAAATAGGCTCTGAGAAACTGAGACCATTAGTATGAAACAGAGCCAGAGAACTGCTGCACTGTCCATACTGGTTAATTGTTAGCCTGCTCCTGGCATGGGACTGGAATAAGCCAGCAGCCGGTTTCACCCTGACACAATATAGGAGATAGTGTTGGCTACACACAATGCACAAACAGCCAAGACAAGGAGAGAGAATTTAACTATTCAGATGTAAATGGTGAGAATAAAAGGATGGCCAACTATCTTTTCTATATTTTGTATAAATCCTAATAAATTCTTTAAAACTACTAATAGATAACAGTACATCACACGAAGCATCAGCAATTTCCAAAACAGACAGAAATTTCACCAAAAAAATCTCTGCATATTCTAGTGAATAAACCTAGCCCCTCAAAATGAGCAGACTTCAATGGAAGGAATGCTACATCCTCAGTGCCCTTTCCATGGACTTACCTAAGGTTTACCTCTCTACCACAGAGATGATTTTTTTTTTTGTCTTCCAGTTCCTCTGGTTGGGAAAGCTAATATTTCTACATCTGCAAGTTCTCCTCTCTCTTGGGAAAGGTGCACAAGATAAACCTACACACAGCACCACACCTTCTTGCACTAGCTTGGCCCAGGCAGTTCTGATCTCCTGGTTCCACGACCTCAGCCCACCACTGAGGTTGCTAGAGCTTTGACTCTGCTTCTGGAGTTCTGAATTTAAAATATTAAGTGAGTATGTGGTGCAAAGGGGAGACCTTGCATCTCATGGCTTGCTCATCCCCAGCTCATACCTTTCTAGTCAACAGTACTGAGGGTTTGAAGAAAAAAAATTGTTAGTGCGATAGTGTAGGTTTTTGATTTGGGACTTACAGAGGATTTCCATCATCCTACTATCTCTAGTAGGAGATACGTCCCCAAGTCACTGGTGAATTTTTTCCCTAAAGGAATCCAGTCTTGATTTAATTGCATCTTACAGGTAGTCTGAATTAATAGCAATCTATTCATGCTTACTTTGTTCATGAGGGTATGCTTCATTCTGTTTTCTCAGACAAGATATTGGGAGATACAAGGTCTGATATCTCTCCTGCTTCCTGTCATACTGTCTCCTATCCAGATAGTTACTCCAACTGTACATTTGCTTCTGATCCCTTTTCTCCCATTTCTTGAGAGTGTTCTAATGCTGAGAGGAACTTAGATCCATTTGGTAACATCTACACTTTTAGCCCTGCAGTATTCTTAAATGACACATATAACTCTTGTTTGTGAATTTAAGGGACTTTTGATCCCCCAAAGGGAATGTACATGTGAACCTAGTAGTGAACCACTGACCTATTTGAAATGAACCATATGAACCATTGATACCTAGAAGTCAATGACATAAACTTCTGTCCAACATGCTGCAAAAACATCCTCTTTCTGTTTTCTCTTTTCAATTTACCAAACCATTTTGCCTTGCCATCCCTCTGTGAAGTGCACTGTTGTTCCTGGGTCTGTCTGATTTCAAAGCAACGGGAAACAAAGGTTCATAGCTGACCTTTTTCCTTTCCATCTCAAAATTATGGGCTTTTATATGACATCATAAATTCAGCAGTGTCCTCAGCATGAGTTCTCTGTAAACATATCCTCCTCATGCTGGCTTTTCAGTTACTTTTTTTTCTTTTTTTTTTTTTTTCCCCACTGTTCTTAGCTAGCAGTGTTAGATGTCATGTTGCCCTTTTCCTCACCTCCAGCCTTGGCAACTTGTCCCTTCCTACCTTCCCTACATAGAAATCAATATTTTGTACAAGATTGTTTCATAACAGCCTTGTGAGAGGGACAGCTGTCTTTCCTATGTTAATTCCAGAAAGAAAATCTCTGAAGGATTTTTAGAAAATACTGTTACCACGCAAGAAATACTGCTGTTACATTAATTTAATTGGAAGCACTGCTTTTCAGATTCATTTTTACAAGGCATGTCTCCCCTCACTGAGTATCATATTTTTAACTGTGAGATAGGAACTCTCATAGTAACCTTCAAATTATTTGTACCCTTTTTGTCCTACACATTGAGGCTGTTTTATACTTTACATTAACTTGAAATACTTGTAAGCATCTTGTTGTAATTATCTGGTATAAAATCTATTTTAATGAGTATTGTACATGTTATAGCAGATAAATGAAAAAGTAAGTTACATATATAGCCTAGTTTATTAAGAGATGCAATTTAAATCTTGTTAGTAAGAGAAATGGTAACCTCTCAGTAGCACAGAGAGTGACAAATTTGAACGGAGGGAGTCATGGCAGGAGACCAGTTCTCCTAAAATTCACAATAATGAGACTTTCATACCTTATAAAGCTCTGATTAGCAGTGAAACAGTGTGCAATTGCTTCCATATTTCTGAATAAAAGAAAAAGAAACCATAGACCTGCTTAATGAATATGGATTCCTGAAAAAAATAGACATCAATAATAGTTAGTAGCTATTACGCTGTATTAATGGAAGTAGTATTAATTGCATTGTGTTTCAAAGTGGTAGTGTTACAGTTTTGCTGCTTCTTTCTTATTAATGTTTGTTCACTGTGTGGTACATTTGTGGATAATTTTGCAAAACATTAGATAAATCTTTTTTACATATATTGCATAGAAGGTTTTAAATGACTATTAGCAAGCACTTTGTTCCAAATTTTCTTTTATTATTGGTGAAAGTGTTTTCTAACGTAGGCTTATATGGTCTGTATTAAATTTGAAGAGTGCTTCTATTAAAATTTATGGGGACACTTCTGCTAGGGATGTGTATGCCTAGCTCTTGTTGACATTAAGACGAGTTAGTTCGCACACTGGAGAAGTAGTTCCCTTTAGACGACCTCTTAGCAAAAAGAAATACAAGTGTGTAGACATAGATTCTCATCATTGCATGTCATGAAGACATAATTACCATTGCTTCAATGGCTATTTTGCCATTAAATTCTTATGCCCAAGATGAGGCTACATACAGCACGCAGTTAGACATTACAATTATTAGGTCTACACAGAGACTTGCCATGCACCTAGGCTTTCTGCAGAGCTGTAGGAACTCTGCCTTCAGGACAGGCAACTACATGTCTCTGTTGGGAAGTGCAGGACACATTCCCATCTGGTAGCTTCAGCCTCCAGCACTGCCAAACCCAAGAATTCTATTGGCAGCACTGCAGACTGATTTCAGTCTTATTGATATTAGTGAATGAATTAATGCTAATTGCAGGACAATTTGTTTGAGAAAACAGACTTTTAGGCTTGCCTATACTGGAATCTGGCCAGGCCAGAGAATTTTCTCCTCTATTCCTGCAAGCTGTAATATCAGAAAACTAAGCAGGTTATCTTGGATTGTGTTCCTCTGTCAAAAATGGCATCTTGAAGCCAAATTCAGAATCACAGAATCATAGAATGGTAGGGGTTAATAGGGACCTCTGGAGATCATCTAGTCCAACCAGCCTGCTAAAGCACATTCACCCAGGGCAGGTTGCACAGGACCACATGTGTGGATTCTCCAGAGAAGGAGATTCCACAACCTCTCTG
>JAVSBS010015272.1:45321-68529 GCA_033124195.1 Coracias cyanogaster | reverse complement strand
GCTGAATATGAGCCAGCAGTGTGCCCAGGTGGCCAAGAAGGCCAATAGCATCCTGGCTTGTATCAGAAATAGTGTGGCCACAAGGACTATGGAAGTGATTGTGCCCCTGTCATCAGCGCTGGCCACACCTCAAATACTGTGTTCAGTTTTGGGCCCCTCGGTACAAGAAGGGCCTTGAGGTGCTGGAGTATGTCCAAAGAAGCAATGAAGCTGGAGAAGGGTCTAGAGAACAAGTGTTATGAGGAGCAGCTGAGGGAACCAAGGTTGTTTCGCCTGAAGAAAAAGAGGCTCGGGGGAGACCTTATTGCTCTCTACAACTACCTGAAAGGAGGTTGTAGAAAGATGGGTGTTGGTCTCTCAAGTAACAAGTGATAGGGTGAGAGGAAATGGTCTCAAGTTGTGACAGGGGAGGTTTAGATTGGATATTGGGAAAAATTTATTCACTGAAAGGGTTGTCAAGCACTGGAACAGGCTGCCCAGGGAAGTACTTGAGTTACCATCCCTGGAGGCTTTTAAAAGACGGGTAGATGTGGCTCTTGGATACATGATTTAGTGGTGGACTTCACAGTGCTGGGTTAACACTTGGGATCAATGATCTGAAAGGTCTTTTGCAACCTAAATGATTCTGTGATTCTAAGCGGAAGAGGACTCAGGGCAGGGAGCTAGAGATCTACAGCATAATCCAGGAACCTGCTGAGAAGAACAAGAAGCAGACACATACGCCTCAGAGGGAAAGGGAATGAAAACCTTCTGGGGACTTGCAGGAAGTATATGGAGCTTATTGTAACATAGAGCTTATTGTAACTCAAGAAGTCATTGATTTCACTGGAAACAAGGACCTGTAATGTAGGGACATAGTAAGCAGGGCAAGCTGGTCAAAACCCTGTTTGCTTCTCTATTCTTTAGCTAATCATTTTACATTTTTTCTGAAAATTTACATATTTTAGTTATACTGTAATAAAGCCCGGTATTTTGTGGTTTAGATTGGGTTTATCTATATATAAGCCTTTGGAACTATCTATAAGAAGGAGTCTAGGCAGATCTACCTTAAGTCTTTGGCTAACCTGGATTTCCATCTCAGATGGGAAGGAAACACCAAATCAAAACCAGCTGCATTGCCACAAAATAAAAAAGTAATTTTTTCACCAGCATTCTAGGTTGGCATATTCTGCACATTTCAGAGCAAAGTCTCAAATACTGGAACTAAGGAATGATGATGCTTCTCCTCCTGAGCTGTAACTCCAACGTCATTTCTGTGGCTATTTAAATGAGAGTTAGTAATGAAGAAACAAAATTACACAGAAATCCTAGGGATTTCAGTGATTTTTACAAAATTTTTACAAAAGCCTCAAATGGGGATATACTGGTACTACTTTCCCTTTTGCAATTTAAAACTACAAAGTTTACATTGGGAAATATACACCAATATGAAAGAATAACAGAAATAAAAAATAGTGGTTTAGAATGCAATATATAACAAGTATGAAAACATTCATTTTCTGTATTGGAAATGATATTGCAAATTAAACCCAACAATTTTGGGAAAGGAAAATTAATGCCCTGAAATTTTGCATGTGGAGGATCAAACCTAGTCTCTAGAGAGTGAGTATTAATTCTGAAACATTCACCAGTTTTGTTTTGTTTTTTCTCCTCTGTATTGTCTGAGAGATAAGAACTGCAGTGTAAAAAGATACACATTTTTATCGTTAAATCCAAATGCAGAGTGCTGGTGTAGAAGTTGCAGTCCAGTTACATTTCTAACTTCTTCATACTAGGAAAGGGATTAATAAAAATTCATTACTTCTGTTTGTGCACTTTTATTCATTAGTATGTGATACAGCTACTTGCACACTGTTTTTTCTCAGTTCTCATTAACAGTAAATAATCTTTATCAAATTAAGGAGAATTATAGATATTTGTCATTTTTCCCTTTTATGGTCTCTGTATACACAAATTTCAGAACATTCTTCATGGCAAAACTGTTCAGTGGCAGACTTGAAGATATTTTTGTTTGCCTTCTGTTGTATACTTCTTAATATTTTCAATTTGTAGCAATAATTTCTGAGTTGTTACATTCTAAGTAGCTGGACATTTTGATGAAACTAGAATGGGTTTGTAATTGGTTACTTCTAGCCAAATGTCATGAAGTTTAAAACGCTTCCTACCAATATTGAGTCTTAGACCTTTTAAGAAATTTAACAAAAGAGAACACCCATTGAGGAATAAAGCAACTTAGTCTAAAATGGTTAATTGCCCAATAGATTGCAAACACCTATGGTACGTGAAACACAGGCCTGCTTATAATAGGATAAATTAATTCAAGCTCCATGTCTGGAGGACATGTCTGTCATTTTGGATCATGTCTGCATTTCAGCAGGATCCTGGTAAAATCTAGATGATCAGTAAGTATATTATCTAGAACTTAACTAGAAATTTTATCGGAAATCTGATTTACTTCTTTACCAATTAAGTGTTCAATACATTCTGGAAATGCAGCTGCTTTTCACAAAAATGGCTTTAGTGAGTAACCATCCACCAATGAAAACTTCCTTTGTCAGAAATGCCCTCACAAGCTTTAATTTAAATCAGCATTTTCCTTCCCGTTCCCCTGAAGTAGACCATTTGTTGTTGATCCCTGCGACATGAATTATATTTTTTAAAGTAGCTTATAAGAGTTAAAATTGAAAATTTAAATAAGCATCTTTTTATTTACCTATTCTTTGGAGAACCCCAAGGAAAAAGTATATATCATACCCAAATTGATGACCATCACTAACTAATTGTACTGTTCATCCAGATTCCTCCATCCAGCTATGGTCTTCAAGCATAAAGTCATAGTTTTTATTCTGTGATCATGTAGGCATAATGAGGTATATGGGTGTACTGAGAAAAAATATGTTTTACAGATCCAGAGGCTACACCCAAGTTTGCTTTCTTATGCAGTAAGTTCTGAAAAAAAGAGGGACATGCATTCTAGACACCCTAGCAAGTCTTTCTAAAAATGCTGATTTTTAAGCTTAGGTCAGCTGTGAGGTCCACAAGGTGCTTCATGGTTGTCAGCACCATCATCTTCTCTGTTTAACTTGTCATGTTTATGTACTGTTCCAATTTTCTCAGTATTGAGGGGTTATTTCCATTATGTTAGACATGTCGTCTAAATCTCAACAGTCTGAAATCAATTTCTGTTCCTCTGAGACAGAGCACTGTTACAGGGAAAAAATTACCTGTTCATAGATTTTCTTGCTTTTGCTTGTAATACATTCATTTAATACTTATCATTTCCCAACTATCTTGTCAGGATCCTTTATCAGCATCATTTTTTAGTGTTCTGTTCATTAACTTTTTGAAGTACTGCACAGTACTGCACTGATCAGCACACAATCTAAACATTATAAAATTCACATCAATACTGTTCCTCTCTCATTAGACTTAAGGTCACAGCCTTTCTTTGTGTTAATTGCTCACCTCCAGACCTTCAGGAAATCAGAAAAATGTGAAATTTCTTAACCTTTTTTTCTTTTTTGCAAGCCAGGTCGTCTTCATTGATTTATCATACTTTGTACTCTTTAGTGTTCTGTACTGCAGTAGTATCATGCCAATCAATCATTATTTCTCTCTCTTTTTTTTCTTTCAGGCTCCTAGGGTCTTATGCTAAATCTTCTGAACTTCATGTCATTTTAACCATTATAATTTAGAGTACTGCAAAGCTTTTTCTAATTCTGCTTTGTTCTTCTTGATAAGGAAAGTTGAATAATGAGAATTACCTCTTGACTGGGTGCACATGAAAGCAAAGAGGTTTATCTCTATTAGATACATGTCAGTGTGGACAGTATCAAATCTTCAGCAGCTCAAAGCAAAGTGAATTGTCTAGCAGTTTGACCAGGGAACTGAGAGTTTAGCATTTTCACTGTTCTCTTCACAGTTTGTTACTCCCTGGACATTGGCCTTCCACTAACATCCCTTGCTAAATATTCTGCTTTCCTACACTAAAAGATATACTTTCACAGCTAAGACCGACCCAACCACATAAAACTTGAATTGTGATAAGTTTTTTTTTTTCCTGTTAGTGTTTTCTTTCACAGTCTCCCAATGTTTGTCAATCTTTCTGTTCTACCTCAATCCCTATAACCAGGAATAAACTGGTCTGTCAAGCTGGTGTGAAGGAGCAGGAAATTGACAGAAATTATTACTTTGAATAACATCTGGATCCAAAGACTCAAATAAGCATACTATTACTTATTCCAGCTTCCACCACTGTGGCCAAGTGGCATGATTACCTTTTCATTATATTGCCATTGAGTGTTTATCGTTCTGCCATATGGTATGAAAATTAGCCAATTATAGTTAACACACCTGAGCTCCTGACATTTCCCAATGTCATAGATTTCAAAGGCAAATCAATAAAATTCAGAACCATGCTGACAGCTTAACACATATTAAACATAAAATTCTGAAGTTACTACAGTATAATGTAATAATGACAGAAAGGCAGCAGGCTCTCTCAATCTCTATAAATTGAGATATTTGTTGCTTTATGATGAACTTTTGTCCAGTTCTCCCAAACTTCAGAGAAATCAGGAGGGCTGAGACTCGGAGCTCAGCTCTGAGCTAGATCATGTACTAGATAATGTACAAGAGAAAATATTGGGAACATGCCTTGATATCCATTAAAGTGACATGCCATAATGTAAACTGAGATTTCTCTAATGTGCTTAGAAAGTGTAAAAGCTTAAATGGGAGAAGATTCTAAACATCTGAAAGTGCAGATGTTTAGAACTGGCATAGTTAGGAAGAGTTTCTGACTCTCAGAGAGCTCTGAAAATAGAATGCTGAAAAGTTAGTTTTAAAGCTTAAATTAGCTTTCAGTAAAGCCAGGTTGAGTTGCCAGACGTTCTTAGCAAGAATACAGAGTCTTTATGAGTATGGCAACACTTGCAGGCTGTTCTAGAAACCAGTCACGAGCTGTCAGGACTCTGAAGTCTCTTCATATTCTAAATTATGTTGCTAATTCAGTATGCAATGTGACATGCACATTTTCACCTTGCCGTGTCTGCTCTGCTCAGGAGGAGTTGTGTGCAACAATAAGTTTGCCCAAGACAGTGCATTACTTGTGTTACTAGCTCTTGCAGTATTAAAGCAGTACAGCAGAGAGCGTAATCCGCAGCCTGAACATATGAACTAGCAACATTTTATCAGCAGCCATTGAACCATACACATGGGCAAAACTATCGATTCTTCAGGGAAAATTCTGCCAAACAAAAGGTTCTTTTTCTTGTCTGTACAGAAAAATAACCTTGAACTTTTCAAGGTGTAGGTAGAGTTTACAACCTGTGAGCAAACCTCTGAGATCTCTTTCACCACTCATCATGTGTTAATATCTGGGCATGCAGAGTTTGCTGACTGGGTTAGTATTAACATAAAATACATATAATATAGACCTCAGTGAGGAGAATAACAGTTCATCATAAATCATAAACCAGGATATGGACCTAGGGATTTGAATTTTAATAGGAACTTCTGTAATAAAAGGCAAGAAATTAGGATCTTCTTACATCCCATAAGATATTTTCTTTCTACTCTAGGTCAAATTGTACAAGTAAAATCTGTTCTGAATTGTACTGAAACAGCATTTTCTCTGTTCTGAGACATGGCTATCCATCAGATAATATGGTTTGCTATCAACAGGGTAATAAATCTGTAACGGTGTAGCACTGTTCTGATAATACGTGTCAGAAAAGAGAAGAAAGTTTGTATAAAAAGTATTGCCCAATAACACATTCTGTAGCGGCTTAGTATCAAACTTTGTCTGTGGAAAATAATCTAGTCTTGTTGATCACATACAAAGGTACTTGCTCCAAAAATTTATTTCTCATTTCCAGAAATTGTTGTAGAGGTTTATATTATTTTTCCCAACTCTAGTACATTTAAGCATCAAAACTGTCACTGACAATGTTATATTTGCCTCTGCACTATTTTAGCTATTATCCAGAAATTCTCTGCTTCACATCCAGATTAATCAGGAAATGGTATTTAGTTTGTTTTTTTTTTCTAGTTTCATAAATTATTTTACATCTCTGACTGATAAGCAATTCACAGAGCTGTAGCAGCCAAGGAAAATAAATAGCTGTATGTCCATTAGAATGTAAATTAACTCATTACTATGCCAGCTTCTGACCTTTTCTGATGGCTGTATTCTTGCTAACAAAGACTCTTTGCTATTCATGAAAGTGAAAACTTAATGCTAGCTTGAGATTCTCTAGTGTATTTTAGAAGAAATTCTCATAGACACAGGTGACTGGTGAGGGTCCTAGCTTGAACAACAAGTACTTCTATCATTCATGACTTTGAATAGCTATCCGTTTTCTAATTATTCATGATGATCTGAATATTATTGAAAAACTATTGCTTAAGAAGGCTAGGTCAGTAAAACTTCATGAACTGCACAAAAAGTGCTTCTACACATAAAAAGCTGAATGTTGATTTAGTACCTGATCTCACAGTCAATTAAGTTTTTGTGTCAGTTCTATAGACTTCAGTGAGATGAGATCAGGTTTAATTTCCCAAAGTACTCCTCTACCTCCACATCATTTCTGATAAACCTCTCTGTCTCACCCTTCATGCTACTCATCAAGCAATCTTAAAGTCTGAAGGGAAGAAATATAGACTTGTACTCATGATGACCCCAAGTCACCTGGAGAAGAGATGAGCCACAATGGAGACTAAAGGTCCAGCTGACCTTCCTGTGAAATGGGTCTGCTCTTTGCCTTGCACCTTCATAGAATGATTGATGATCTGAGGGCAGGAGTGTATTCATTCTTTGGAGTCAATTTTCACAGGTGTAGTAGGCCGAAGAGAGTAAAAAAATACCTCTGATTTGGACTGGAGCCCTACTTCTGTCACAGGCTCCCTTGGGTTGAGATCATGAGCAATGAAGTACGGGACCATAAGGCAAAATGCCACCCACAAGCAACTGCTTAGGATCAGTTTGTGGTGTTGCATATCTCTTTCAGGCAAAACTGGTTAATAACATCTGGGCATGTGTATATTCTGTAGACAGAAGACAGACCTATTTCATAGTTTTATTAATCTGAACCTGCATTTGATAGAACTGATGACTGTAACCAGCCTTCATCTCAGTGCAGCACAGTGCTACACTGGTTATTTGCCATGCTGCCAGCGTGTAGCCTACTGCAAGGGAAAAGACACTGGATCTAACCATATATAATGTTGTGGGCCTGATGAAACATGGTGGGTCATTCATCTCACTCTGATGTGGGATGTGTTCATTTTTGACCGATTGCATCAGGTTCCATCCCAGCCCAAGACCAAATGGATGCTCCACAGCATGGCACCGTCTCTCTGAAGGACAGCTGACAACAGGACTAGCTAACTATGCTTGAAGAGCTAGAGCTCCTAGTCTTCTTACACCTACTCTTTATTAAAGGTAAATCAACTTTTTGTTGTTGCTAGAGTAAGAGCTCAATCCTTAAAGCTATTTGAAAACGATGGACCTTTGAAAAAATACTACATGGTAATGATTGATTTTATTAGAAAAAGATGAACATACTAATTGTTGTTCCCTATACATCATCTGATATTTTAAATATGACATGACCAATTCAAACTTTTTATTACCTGCTTGTTTTCATAAGTATTTTTTCCATCTATTTCAATTCATTGTTTCCTTTTAGATTTTGGTTACTACAGTATATAAATTAATTTAATTTACTGGTTCTCATTGATAATAATTGATTTAATGCTATATACTTGTTTTATGTATACAAAAAATCCCATTATCTCTCCCACCAGTATTTCTGGCATTTTAGTTGGAGGATATTTTGCATCTTAAGGGGTGAGCCCAGTCGTAGCTTGAGTTTTGTGCACCTAATCCAACCACACCTAGCATAACTCAGCTAAGGGTAAACATACAGAAGGAGGAGCCAGGTGTAATGTGAATGGTAACAAGCAGTTTCCTGCATCCTGCTAATGGTGTCCACCCTGAGTCTGAACTCTCAGAGAAGTACTCCACTGTCACATCCATTTGAAGTTAATGGGTATTTGACACCTCTGGAACTGAGGCCCCAGTGTAGGCAACTGACAGACATCTCAGGGATCCCAGTAAGAGAAAGAAAAAGCACAGGAAAAAAAAATCTACTGTTACAGCAAATTCACACAGTAACTTTTCTAGAAAGGAAAACTTTTGCTGAAGTGAAATGTTGTCACATAGACATTGAAAAGAGGCCCATGGAATCAAGTAATGCTCTGGGAGTGCTCATCAGCCATCTGTTCACTGACTTCCAAGCATTTACATGAGAAAAGTCTGTGCAGTGCTTGGGACAGCTTTGCTCAGAAAGCCATATGCAACAAGGCTTTTATAGCACAAAAAGCCCCCAAGAAGTCCAGTGAAAGCTAATGGGCAAAACACTTGCTGTATCATCAGTGCGACAAGTGATGTGGAAGTTAACTTGCCCTGAACATTGCTTTGGATTAAGAGGCTTTCTCTTTGATGCTGTTGAGTTCCCCCCTGCAGCACGACCACATGCTATCACTGTAGAAATTAGACTGTTCCTGGCCTTCAGCTTAATTATAGATACACGTCTGCCACCGAAGTGAACATCATTAAAGGTCCTGTGGTTTAGCAATACCTACATTACTTGCTCATGATTTTACAAGGTCTCATGAACTTTTCCAGGAATCAATACAAAATGATGAGGATAATGGAGATGGAAAAGTAGCAAAAAGCATCCACATGTCAGGAGACTAATAACCAAAGGCTGGTTTTGTATTAATGACAAAACCAAAACCAAAACAAAACAACCAAAACAAACCAACCAGCCCAAATCAGGACTCTATCTTGCAACTGCTCTAAGTCTGATAAGCTGCTTTTAGAAAACTAAACTTTCCAATGATAAATACTGGTTGATATGTAAGGCATCTGAAATCTCTAAGCATATTTTATGGCAGAACCATACTTAAATTTGTATATAAGAAGAAATAGATACAATGAGTGTGATGTGACTTGTCTTTTGTTATAGGCTATCTTCATCGAAAAGGAGAAGTACAGTAAGCTGAAGCTGGAATTTGCCTCGATCTGAAAAAAGAAAAAAAATAATTTTCCCCCAAAAACATTTTAATCCAAAATCTGTTTTCTATTACTGGTGTTCTTTTAGTAAAGTTACAACATAGAAATCATCACAGCTCTGATTTCCAGGAAAGCTCATTTTGGAAGGTGGTAAATATCATTTAAAAGGCAATGTCAAAAATATTTTTTCTAACACTGCTTTATGAGAAAATTCAATTCTGATTTTTAAAAAGCATATGCTCGTTACTGTACCTCAGTTTATTTATTTAAATGAAACTATTGAAATTTCAATAAAGGTGTTGGCCACCAGATGCTGTACCTTATTACAATTTAAAGGGCCAACAATGAAAAATAAATCATTATGTTCTCAAAACTAACTTTGGAGAAGTATGTAAGATTATGTATTTAATTCTCACATGCTTACAATATACATTACTTCACACTAGTTGGTGACGATAGTAATTCATTGCTTGCATCTGGCTGAGTGGTAGTGGTTGTTCTTTGACATGAACCAGTAACCCCACTCTCCTTTCAGAAACTATTTCAGACCTGTACTGCCTTTACAAGGAGTCTAAAGACTTATCTGAAACTAGCAGAAAGTTACAGGAGTTACATGAGCCACAGTTTATGTGGTGAATACAAGAACGGTTGGGTATCAGGTGTATGCGTGAGCAGAAATGCACTCATGGGACGAACAGGCTGCATGAAGTATTTTTAGGTGGATCTAAGGTGGCTTTTATTATTTCAAATTTTAAAAGTGTATGTGAATATGGGGTTGAGGGGTGTTTATATATATATATATATGTATAATAATATCAGTGACTCAGCATTTTCAAAAAGACATCACAAATTGGACTGTAGCAGGTTGGGAGTTTGAGGAGGGAGAAGAGATTATCCAGTATGTATGCCTAGTTAGATGTGAGTTGATTAGAAGGCTGAGCAATATTAGCACTGTATTAATACTCAACAGAAGTTGAAAGCTGCACTTTTTTGAGAACAAATTTCAGTCTTGCCTCTGAAACAGTGCTGAATTGATGCTAGTCTGCTGGAGGCTGTCATTCAGGTGGGATCCCACTGTATCTGGTGGGGAATACTCACAGCATGTAATGAATCAGCACCAGAAAGTCAAAGGAAAATGTGGTGTTGTGAAGATATATTCTTCAGGTGAGCTTTCGAGCCCCAATTTTCTACATGTAGAGGATTTAATCCCATATTTATACAGAATAATAATTAAAGGTGAAAGTTTGGGGCAAGCATGTAGAATAGACAGGAAACTGCATTTTGCTTTTATGGTTTTCCACATGAAGTTTTTGTATGCTTGTAATATACTACATATGTATTATACTCTTGAATTCATGAATTTGGAGCAATCATTGTGTTTATTTAAATATCAATGATAATTCTGACATGTTTGGATCACAGTTCCATAATCAGTCTCCTGTTGAATAACTGATAATTCCATACATTGTCTGAAGGTCAGTTCTGTTTAGATTAGGAAAAAGGATCTTTAGTTCAGCTGAGAATACAAATGTTACATATGGTAACATTAAAATTGCCATCATCTTACATGAGGTCTTGGTCTAATAGCTGAATTTTAATCTGAAGAATGCATTTCAATATGAGTTCCAAATTTTGTTGTCTTTAGAGATTTTAGCTTCTAACATTCTTCCACATATATGGCTATCCAATAGCTTTTTAAAATCTTGCACTGGATCTTTTTACTTCCATGGCATTCTATATCCATTGGTTTACTTGACATAATTTCATGCTATGTGAAAAAATACTGCCTTTTATTTGTTTTGAGTGTAGATGTTGTCATTTGTATGTTGCAGTCTGTACCCATAGCTTCCAAGCTATATAAAAATCCCTGTTCTCCTTGTTTGGGTGAATAATTGAATTATTTTAATTGAGGGTTTTTTTTAAAAAAAAAAAACTTCACTTGATATATATGTCATTATTTATTTGATTTATAAATACTTACTACATTTTTAATTTATAGTAAAATTTTCTGATGACTCCAGCAAAATATATTTTTAGGTGGCGACATTAAATAAATAGGAAAAAATGACCTTTCAGTTTGACTTGGAGTAATTTTTGCTGACAATAAGTTATGGGAAGTGCATCGGTACCAACAAGGAGGGAGTGTTACCTCTACCAATATTTTCCAAACACCAAATCAGAATAGTAAGTTATTTGAGATATCTTACATCAAACCTCCTTGCAAGTTTCAAGTCTTATCTTTACCTCCGAAGGGAGAAATGCTTTTTAATTTTCTCTCATATTAGCTGCACAGAACAATAACAGTTAATAAAGAGGTAGCCATCTGCCATCCAAGAAGTTATTAAATAAGTTTCTACTATAGAATCTTTAATACTGAAGATGATGTACAAGCCCGTTATCTCAGCTTGAATTTGCAGATGGAAAGAAATCTGTCTACTTGATAATGTAGCAGTTTTTATCCAGGCATTGTAGAGTCAGTAAATATAAACCTTTCCAGGATTACTTCTCCCCATATACTTTTTGTTTAAAAGCGCTATCAGCTTATACATCAGCATTACAAAAGAACCAGTGTTTCCCTGCAAACAGCACAAGTGCTTTTTCACTCCAAGATTTCTTCAAGTCTAAATGAAATGACTTTTTTTAATTTGGCTTTTTTATTTCTATTTTAGAGACCTGAAAGTAGTGCTTATCTCTTATCATAGGTGTCTAGAGAAAAAAAGAGCCCTGACTGATGGCTTTTAAGAGCCGTAGGAATAACAACATATCATGGCAGAAAAAATTACCTCATTATCACAGAATTCTAGGAACCTTAAATGCTATGTGCTAACATAATTCCCATCGTGATTTGTCTGTAGAGAGATACTTTCCCTAGCGTTCTCATGATTTTAGGTTTTTTGTAGACTCAACTTATAAAAAAATGAATGATACAGTCAGTACTACTTATATAGCTTAACTATTTTTTTAATAAAAGAGCGGCCTTCCTATTAGATGTCTCAGTTTAAGCCCTATTTCTGTTTCTAACAAAACAAACTCTTTATTATTAACTTTTAATCTTATTTAGGAAGGTCCACAGACTTTTTTTTTTACCTGCTATTAAACTGAGAATGAATTTTTTGGTGAAAGCTGTACTGAAAGCTGGTATTTTAAAAAATGTGGCTCAATATCCTTTGAAATGCTTCTATTTTTCTTTAATTTTTTTGAGTTTTTTCACATTGTATACAATGAATGTTTCAAAATATCTCCTTTTATGAGAAGGAGGTGTCTGGGTTTTTAAATATTTGTAAGCTAGAGTAGTTGAAATTCATAAAAGTCACTAAAGCAAGTTATCAGTGGGTCAATAACCAAGGAAATGCAGATACCTAGTTGTGTAGAAGAAGTTGTCACGTCTGATCTTTTGCAAACTATGAAAAAAAACAGGACAGTATCAAAACAAATAAACTTCCAAAGACTTGGCTATCTTATCTAGGCTGATAAAACAGTTATTTTTCTCCAGGCTTTTCTTCTAAAAAAATCTCTTGTATTATTAGGTTTTGTTGATGGGATGTTCTGAATTGCTTCTTCTTAAAGGTGCGACTGCATTTGACACATCAATACCAGGTCATTTGGTGTCTTATCCAATGTCTACCAAGACATTTGGAAGTCCTTTTGTTTAGTTCTTTTAATTTCAACCTAATCCCATGCTGTTTGTAAAGTATGGCAATGATCTCAATAGTTCCACTTGCATATATATATATATAAGCATATATATATATATTTGCGTATCTTTTTTCTTAGAAATTATCCCCTGTGGTTTGTGTTTTCACCCCTTGTGTGTAGAGAATTTTTATGTGTATCAATATTAGCTGCAGACCTGAATGAGAATGGGAGCATAAACACCACTTAGCCTCCACTCTTTATGCATCAGGAAAATCTGCTAATGTTATTTTTTGTTTATTTCAGGTTTCTTTTCTCCATGGAAAACTCCAAAGCCTGTAAGTTCCCTTTCAAAATTATACACCTTGAGTTCATAAGATGACTCTCATTCAAAGCAAATTTCTGTAGCCTTTCATTTAACTCTCCTGTTCCCAGCTCATGAGACACCTCTCAGCAGTGTCCCAGCTCTAGGTGAGACAGCATCATGGGTGGCCTCACTAATAAGCTCTGCAGATCTGTTGACTCGGAGTCTGCTGCAAAGGTCCGGAGAAAGGAACATCTCAGTATTGAGATGGGTGTCAAAAACCAGAAATACAGTGGCTCAAAATGAGAGGTCTGGAGGAGAAGGCAGTAGAAAGCTCCAGCAATGAGGCCAGTCTAGTTGGCTTCCTAGCTGATGCACTTTTGAAAAGAACCACATGCACTTTTTCTGGCTTACAAGTGGCTTGAGCTTAGCATCCTTCAAGTGACTTTATTCTTTCTTGCATTAGTATATCTAGAGCTTGAAATAGTCATGCTTCAAGTGAGAGCTTGGACTAGATAACTTACTCAGGTGCCTTCTAACCAAAATTTCTGTGTTTCTGTGGTTTTGACATTAAAACCCAGGGTATGGAGACATTTCCTGCTGCAAGACTTTAAGCAATGGCTGTGTTTGTTCTGCTGACATCACACTATAACAATTTTTGAAGTTGTGACAACATTCACATTCACAGTGTAAAAAAGAAATCATAGGCCACTATTTTTGGTTTTCTGGTTTGTTGTTTTTTTTTTTTAATTTACATTTTTTACTTAGATTGTAAAGACCTTAAAGTAGTACTTATCTCTCATCAGAGGTTTGTAGAGGAAAAAGGAGTCCTGACTCTGCCTGGTGGCTTCTAAGATCAATAGGAACAGTAGCAATATTTTTTAAAGAATTTATAGCTTTCTTATTTGAGGGGGGGTGGTATTTCAAATCTGGACAACTACTCACCCTCTCATATTGGATCATGGCATGTTTAATGCATGCCAAAATAATTTTTGCAGACTGCCAAGTACAAATAGCAATTAATATTCTGCTTATGCAACTCCAACAGACTGTTTCAGCTTGTGGTGGTTTTGCTGTAGAAGGCTAGAGGCTGGATGCAATGCGCTGGGATAAGTATTGCAGAAGTTTGTTTATTCATCTAAGTAGCAGGACATTTGTGAAAATAAATCTAACTATTAAGGACTACCTTGTTCTCAGCAGTTTAAGGTTCCTGTCTGACTGGAACATTCAGTTCTTAATCTTATATACACATGATAGGATATATAATAATACAATTTGATTAGTATAAAATGAACTTGAGCAATGTCACCAAACCATTACCCCGACTGAGATTTGATGTCCTGAACTCAGTACTATGCTTACTCATTTCAAAGAGTGCCTTCATTCTGCCAGCTAGCATTATAATAACTCACATTGCAAAACACTATGTGACTATTTAACTAATTGATGTGGGTTTGGGAGATTAATTCCCCTTATGTTTATCTATTTCTATAACTATTTATGTTAGCAGTATTACCCACAACTAAGAATGTTTTGCTTGGTTTTTAACTTTACACTTGAATATTTAGAGATAACCAGCAAGCAAGAATTAGACATGTGGGACTCAGTAGGTTTTTGCCAATTGATCTCCAGTTTCTTGTCCTTCCTCCAGAGAAAAAGTTTGCTCATCAAAGATAATTGTATTTCCCTTTCTCTTTTTAAAGAATTCTTAAAATATTTTAATTTTATTCAGTTTCACATTTTGAAAGAGGTAAGTGTTCTATTTCTCTGGCACTGTCCAAGAGATTAGGAAACTTTCACTTCTAGATAGATAGGGCCCCTTGGGTCTTTCTACTTCATAATGATAAGATACATAGTTTGGTTTCACTGACTTGTATTCTTTTTTAGGTTCCTCAATGAAGCTAAAACCTAAAAATAATTCTCCATTATTTTCCTTGATGATAAAGAACTTATATTGAGCCCAGTTCTTCTTTCCTATTTAGACATAAGGGTCATAATAAGGTTTGTTCCTGGAGACCTTTGAATTTACACTTCTGTGATACAATGATATACAGTATATATGTTTGTATTATACCCAAGGTAATAGGGTAGAGCCTGAAGAGGTATCAGAAGTATTATTGTGACCTTCATGTGACTTGCAACATAGGCTAATTTACCCAAAGCAGAGGATAAATTTATTTTGGTATAGGTACTTTCCTGTACCTAAGCTACTTTGATGACAACTCAGGTATCTCCATATGTCACTGTATTGCACAGGACTTACATACCTATAGTGCCTTCTGATATCACATCCTCATTGCCATCCTTTGTATCTGACCTAAAATAAATGTGTCTTGAACACATTGGTGAATGTTGAATACAGTATTCCACATCTTCATCATTAGCACTTCATAGCACTAATACTTTCCTTTCTCAAGTATCATACCCAACACATACTAGTGTATGAGAGTCATCCTATGAATAATACCTAGATCTACCTTTTCTCCATTGCTTCTAATGAACCAGCCCTATTTACTGCTGAAACTGACAGAAGCACAGCACTCTACTCCTATAAAGATTGAGCCCCTCAACAACTTAAAATGACCAAAAGTCACATTCTATTTATTTCGAAGTGCAAAGCTAAGAGTGTCAGATCATCTGGGATGTGCAGAGTGGTAGTTACTCAACATGTACACCAGGAGGATTCTAAAGCATCTGTAGTCCATGCATACTTGGTGTGGAAAAAGCCTGATACTGTTAATCATCAGAGTAGAGAGCAAAGGCTACCTGCTGAGCCAAGAGGAACTAAAGGGAAATGATAATCACAGAATTTGTAGATCAAGCTTGCTGTAAACCTGCAATCATCTTTGAGACAACACTGGAAGTCAGTGGTACTTAATGACAGTTTGGTTTGTTTCCAAGACTCATATTTTGTGTAATTAACAGACTGTTGGGTTATGTGTGAGAACACATTGTTCTGGAGGCTTTACCACCCTTTGCTTCAGGAGGGATCACAGAAAAAGCCAAATATTCATTTCCTCGGACAAACATTTATTTTTTGTTTAGCTTAGCCTCTTCAAATATATTTGCTAATACAATTTAATTAGTAGCCAACTCCTTCAAAAAGGAGAATGCTTATCCCCAAGTCCTCTTTTCCATAGTCTATCATATTATCTCCTTTCTGGCTTGATGTACTTGTGAGACCACTAAGGGCAATCTTAGAGAAAACAGGGATTGAGGTGGCTTTCATGCATTGACAATACACTACTGTGTACTTCTCTCCTGTAAATGGTCTGGAAGAGTTGAAAAGCCTGTCCTGTGTGGGGGAGTTTGGTTGGATGACATTTAATTTTTTATATAAGAAAGAAACAGTAAGAGAAGAAAAAAGACTCTACAGACTAATGCCCACCTTTCTCTCACCATCTTCTGTATTTTATCATTGAACATCTGACTGTCACTGGATGCTCAAATACCTGCTGTAATAATTTTCCCTTTGGGTTCTTTTTTTTTTCTTTTTCTTCAATTGAAGCATTAAATTCTGCTCACAGTTACAGTGATCTACTTCTCCCTGGACAGCTAGCTATTTTCATGCATTGTCAAAGGATACAGCACTAAGATCACTCAGTTGCTACCCAGTTTGGTCACTTCTTTGTTAAGCACTACTTTTGGTTATGTAATTTGATGAATCTGACAATTATATCTTCACAGACCCACCTTTAGCAGAATAACTTCCAAAAGATCAGTATGTTCTGTGAGAGGCACTCAGCATGCTTCAGGGGTAACACTGGGCCCCAAATCTGCATGAGATCATACTATCTGAGAAAGATCACATCTTCCCATGAGCAACAAATTAACGAGTAAATTTAACCAAGTCATTTTATGAACAGCACACCACACACCTTTCATCTCAAAAGGCAGCAAACAGATTTACTAATTTTTGCAAAACATATCTTCAACTGAAATCATTGGTTTTGGTCTCATTGTGGAAGTCAATGTTTTTCCAAAGCTTCATCTTTATTCTCTGTATGTTTTTATTCCAGATGATGGAACGATGGGAGAATCAAGGCAGCCCTCAAACAAGCCTGTCTGCTCCAGCTATGCCTCAGAATATTCCCTATCCACCCGCTCTTCACAGGAGTTCATTTCCTGATTCAACAGAGGCCTTTGATCCACGAAAACCCGACCCATATGAGCTGTATGAGAAATCAAGAGCTATTTATGAAAGTAGGCGTAAGTGAAAGCCCTGTCAACCCTGCTGACCATTTAATATTTTAAGGTTTTGCCTATGAATGTGTCACTGATGACATAATTTGCCATCATTATCTTTCGTAATTTAAAGAAAGCAACTATAATCCCAGTTAATAGAGGGCATTATAAATTATTAAAAAATTCTACATTTATATAATTTCCTAGATCTTGCCTAGAGTCTGAAGTTTGACTTTCATAGGTTTTTTCCATATATTTTTCTCTCCTCGTATTGACTGTTAAATCCTTAATGAAGAGCAGTATATGTGCCACCACGTTTTGCTGTGCTCTTTTTCTTCCTAATTAACCGATAGGAAGATGTGAATTGATCAATAAAAAATTGCTTCACTTTACTTTAAAGTGAAGTTTATTAAAGACATTTCAAATATATTTGTTTTTATAAAAATTACTTTTACAAGTTTTGACATTGTCCTCTGTTGTTAGAAAGAAACCATCCTGATTTCATTTCTCATGTTTTTTGGGGATATACAACATATTTTTCACAATAAAAGTAAAAGGAGTTAAACTTATTTGCTCCTTATCACAAATGACATTTTAGAAAAATAAATTATTTTAAATTGTCCAGAGCTTTTGTGCTTATTAAGATCAAATCTTTGAAATAATAGTTTTGATTTTTTACTGAAAGCTTTTTTGTAGGAGCTATGACTTGCACATGCCACCTTTCAATTCATTATATAAAATGCTTTAGTCTATAGATCAAATTCCTTGATAAATTACATATAAAATATTGCACTGCAGCTGATCCATATTAGCCTATTAATATTAGCTGGGCTCAGAACATAGGAATCAACCTAAACTGTCATAATCCATGATCTGGAATGTACAAATTTCTCCAGCATGCAAAGGGATAGTCTGAAGGAAACATATTATTGTCCCAGGCACTGGGTTGGTGCCACTTTTACTTCCCTCGGTCCTTATACTTTAGTTACAGCATCAGCATTTCCTTATTGGCTTTGATATTTCCAGACCCTAGCAAGATGGATGTGCTGGAAGAATACCAGGGTTTGTTTTACATCACCACTGAATTAATTCTAATCTTG
Source organism: Coracias cyanogaster (assembly GCA_033124195.1). Lineage (NCBI taxonomy): Eukaryota > Metazoa > Chordata > Aves > Coraciiformes > Coraciidae > Coracias > Coracias cyanogaster. The sequence continues at coordinate 50,225 of JAVSBS010015272.1, read as the reverse complement.
TCTCTAAATGGCATCTCGGATTCCTCAATTCTTTGCCACTGTTGCAAGTGCTACCATCTTCTGCCACCTTGGTCCATTCAATGGATGTATGAGTCAGGATACTGTGTGGACTTGGCCAAAAAGGTGTGGAAGAAGTAGCAATAGCTTTGAGCAAAGTTTGGAAATAATTTTCAGAATATCTCTCCTCTTCCTCTTTCTCTTTCCATTTCTCTTTCTCTTTTCCTTGTGCATTAAAGTCTAGGGTGACAAATAAATAAAAAGTTTTGCCAGAGCTGAAATGCTACTCCCCAAAGGGTGGGGATTTGAAATAAATTTCTCATAAAGAGAAATTAAAGGGTAAAGAAAAAATTTCACAGTGAAAAGGGGTTTTATCCCGTTCTGCACCACTACTGAAACACTCTCAACTTCATATACTGCTTTAAGGAAGGGATAAGCCTTTGCAAATGATTGTTTCTCATATGGGTAGTTTGTAGAGGTGAAGTATTTTAGCAAACATCTGCACTTTCTATTGATTGTGGTTAAAGCCATCAAGCCAAATGTGGAAAAGCACAGATTACAGGCTTTCTGCACTGAAACAAATATCTTTGTAAGGCAATTAATAAAAAGTTATACATGGCGTATGTATATATGGGATGCATATTTGTACAGCATCTTCTTTTGTCTTGATCTCCAATATGAAGTGTTCTATATATACAGAATTGCCCTAAATATTTATGAAAGCAAATAGGCTTAATCCATGTTTGCTCTTCATAAAACTGTGGCAATATAGATCTGACGTCTGCATCAACTACAAAGATTGGCCTACACCCCAAAACATGATATATTACACCAAAAGATATATGACAGCATTCAATAAAAGAATGAAGTCATTTATTATTATTCATGGGTGTCTTCTATGAGTTTTGTGAGTATTTCCTTGAAGAACATTAGCACCAATCTTTTACTGCTATAATCTACTGTGTTCAGGAGCATACGCTGCACTGGAGGAAGAGATGATCACTCATAGGTTGGAGTTATGCTAAAGCCTGTGTTTAAATGGTTTAACTGCATTTGAGTTCTGTCCAAGAGGCAAGTGGAAATCATATACAAGCCTTTTTAAGCCAGGTACCTAGCCAAAGTAAAAATCATGAAGCTGCTAAATCCAAAACAAGACAGTGAGAGATGAAAAGCAAGACTGCAGTAACCACTCCTCCCAGATTTCCAGCAGTGTCCTGATCTTCTAGCTAATCCTGAAATCTTTGATTTGTTCTTTTCTGACTCTGGTATCATTTGAACATTTTCTCTAAGCCTTAATTCCACAGCTTCCAAGCAGATCTCTCCTGCATTCATTCATATCCCTTGGTCATAAATCATTGCCTCCAAACATCTCTATTGTCCCTGATATTTTTGTTTCATGAATGCCATAAGCACACATTTTAGCAAATTCAATTTGTCAAGCCTTTGATTGCTTTTATTCTCTACATAGTGCTAGTGTTTCCTGAAGAGAGGAAGGAAATCCATTACTGAGTCAAGAAATTGTCATCTAAATTGAGTATATAGGAAGGAGAGTTTCAAGATAATACACACTTAGTTTCCTACCATATGGCTGTGTCAGGTTGGTTATCTTTGGTGAAGATATACCTTTAAAGTGCACAGGAATAGATACTTTGGGTTTTAAGTACTTCTTATCTCAAAGCAAGTTTGCCTTATCTTCAGGCAAGACCAGCAAAGAAGGAGGTTCATCTTCTAAAAATAGTGCAAAGAAGCAAACAATTATGACCTGGAAAACTCAAAAAGAAAGAGAGAGTGCTAGATTTTTTATGGGTCTCACAGTGAGACTCTGTTACTAAACAGTTTATTTTCATACTGCTATAGCTCTGAATTTCTACAGATCCTTTTATCAGAGGATCTCACCACAGTCAACATTCACCAGGACCTCCCTAGTCAACTCCCTGTCATGGAGTTGAGCATGTTATGTATCACAGCATGGTTCTGTGAGGACCACAAGTGACATGACTCAAAGCAGAGCAAGAACTAGACCCAAGGAGCCTGATTCACAAGTTTTTGCTCTAGCTGCTAGGTATGATCGTCCTTGCCTAATGATAGCAAGAAAGGGGCTTCAAGCAGGAAGTCTCCATGAAAATTTTCATGATAAAGGAATGTTTTTCCACCTCAGGAACATGAAGTACCTGCATGAACCTGTATGATAGGAAGATTTCCATTTTTAATGATTACATATGAATTACAAAGGACTACTGCTTCTGCACCAGAAACAGTTTTCGTAGGGCCAGTTCCACCAATAAAGCTTGGAGACAGCTTGCATTAGTACAAAACCCTACTTTGTAAGCCAGCGCCTTGGAAAATTGTTTGTCACAAGTTTACTGTTACCTGCCAGCTCTTACCTGTTAGCTGTCACCTGCCTCTGCTGTCACCAATCAACTGTGCTCAATAGCTCCAACTAGTCCAAAAGGAGCATAAAGTGTTTCCAAAGACTGGCGAAGATTACCACACCATCCAAAACAGCAGCCTAAAAGCAAAAGAAGGAAAACAGATTTCTTCTTTCTTTGTCTTTCCTTTCTATAGCTACATGTCTCTATCTCTCTGCTTTTTTTTCTACTTTTTCCTCTCTCCTCCCTCCTCCCTGACCCCAGGTATTTCTGCTTCCTGGTGAAGATAACCTACCTATATTTATGCTGTTACATTATTTTGCAAAACTCAGAAATGGAAAAGACCTGCTCAAATAACTGGATACTTTTTTCCTTTTTCCATCCAACTACTATTTTTAGGCAAATGCTTTAACTCCTTTCTCCGTCTAAAATCTCTTAGAGTGTAAGTGACAGCATAACTCTATTGATAACCATGGAAGTTTGGTACCGAAATGAGACATCAGATCAGGAATTTCCTATTAGTGGAAATAAATAAATAAAAGGACTTAATATGCACAAGTTCTACAGCTGTAACTGGAGCTCTGCAGTTGTCATTGCGAGAACTCATTCTGCTGAATTTAACATTCTTGCCTTTATAATTTCTCATCCTCTGTTATATTTTATATCGAAATATGTTTGTTGTAAATACACAGTTTATAACAAAATTTGCTCAGAGGTCTGTATATGCAGACATTAGTCCAACAGGAGACACAAAGGTGTTAGGAATCATCATGCTATATTTCTCTAGTCATGAAATGTATAATAGAAATTTGGTTTGATATCCCCCTAAAAAAAGCAGTAAATTTAAACTTTTTTTCACATCAATTGGGTTACATTTGTCCTTCAGTTACTGTGGTAGTCCAAGAATGGTGATGCGACACAGAAATGCCAGTAGGAAGAATGAGATAAGCTAGTGATAAGCTGTCATTAAAAGTGAAATCTAACTACCTTTTGCTGGAAGGACAAAGGTTCCTTCCTTCAAAATCTCCCGTGTTACTTTCTCCTTGGACCACAGTATCATGAATTTCCTAAATTCTTTCAAATACATCAGCCTTTTTATGTACTGTAATTTTGTACTGCCAGAGAATCAGACTAATTGGAAAGTAACAAAAAGCAAAGTCCACCAACAGCTGTGAAACATGCAAATAGCAAATTATTAGCATAGTGCATTATTAGCCTTCATAAAATGAGGGCATTTTCTTATGCAGACTTATGAATACCTTTCTCTGAGGGTCACAGACAAGCATTTCAATACATATTCACAAGCTGCCTTTTCTCTAGAATGTCACTGCAGGTATTCCACACAGATATGCATTAAAGTATCTGCAATGGGAAAGATTTGGCCAGATAGCATCATACTGACTCATAATGTGTAACTTTGAAAACACCATTCTTTCAGAATAATACTAAGGCCATCAGAGTTTTCTAAACATGATACTCATGGAACATTAAAAAAAATATATTAGATGTATAGAACTGAATGCATTATCACTTGAAGGAGTCTATGGCATAGTTTAAAGATAAGCAGAATCTTCTTACGAGCGCTTGTTGGCTGAAGACTTACTGCAGTCTTAAAAGGTGAAGGGAATTTTTCACATAATTGTTACTATAATTTGTTCAGATGGTATTTTCCTGACAAAAAGTTTACTTCTAACAATTTTCCCAGTTTTGCACATCTGTAGTCTAAAAAAGTTCACATTTTGGTTATGGTGCTTTAGAAAGATATGTACACATGTATGCATGTGTATATATATGTAGCACTGTGATAGTTTTGAATACATAATATTCTAAAGTATTATATACATATAAAGGGAGATTTTGTATGAGTAAATGGTTTAGGACTAAAAGTTCAGAAATTAGGTTCTAATTTCAAATATTACTTGAGCTTGATTAGCCATATCTTTCAATATTTCTGTCCACCAATTACTACCCTTTATAAGGGTATGTAAGACATGCCTACCTTTACTTAGTAAATTAAAAAGTATTGGGAAATTAGTAATTATTATGTATTATCATCAAACTACTCCCTGACCTGGAGTATGAGGAACTGAGTTGTAAGAATGTAACTTCTCAAAGTAATTTCTCAACAGTACAGGTTGTTGTTTTCCTTTTATCTATTGCTACCCCGAGGAACAGCATAGATAAAGTCTAAGAAGTTATGTCACTAAATGAATGTAACTTTTTTTTTTTTAGTAAGACAGGATACATTGCAAAAGGAGAGGAAATTTAACAGACCAATATCAAATAATTTTGTATGGTTCATCACTGCAAAAGAGTTACTTGCTATGACAAAATGGATTTGTTGGTTATAAGAACTGACAGTGAAACCAAAAGCATTTTCAAATGGAGTTATGGGAATATCATCATCACAGTACTGTGGATGTAAAGTGATTCTGATTGCTGGATTGCAAAGTAGGTCCCAAATGACCTATGCTAATTTGAAGTGTCAGTTTTACAACTGATGGCAGTTGTAAAAAAAAAAAAAAAAAAAAAAACGAT